>BQNB010085584.1:0-28435 GCA_026074375.1 Tanacetum coccineum
CAAAATCAAAAATAAACCGTAAAACAAAAATTAATTGACGTTGAAATCTTTGTTGTCGTTGAAGAACGTGAGCTTTTAGAACGATTTGTTGAGCAAAAACGATGAACGGTGAAATTTCTTACAACGAAAGGGCTAAAATTGAAAATTTTGAAAAACTAAAATATAAAACTAAAAAAATAACAAAAATTAAAAGTTGAAAAGTGAGAAAGAAAAAAAATGAAAAAAAAAAAAAAAAAAATGAAATTAAAAGGTTCTATTTATTCTTGCTTAAAAAAAATAAAGGGTGAATAGTAAACTAATTTAAATCTAAGTGTTAAAAATGAAAATTGTTTAGAAGATGAAGGGCCAAAAGTAGAAAATTGGAATTATAAAAAAACATGTTTCCCTCCTGTTTATCGTCTTCTACAAATGAAATTATAACAAAATGAAACGAATGCAAATTTGATCTCGCGGGATGCTACGGTTATCGTCGGTAAAAAATAAATATATCACGTTGATCGAAACGATGTCACGAACACGATGGTATAGATTTTAAGTCCCGTCGTTGAACGTCACACGAAACCGTAAAACCAAAACTAAGTTAAAAACGTGTATGGTTTTTCCCGTTTGAATTAGTTCGATTCCTTAAGGTTTTTGACTTGTTCGGTTCCGCTTGATTTCACTCGTTCGGTTCCTCTTGATTTCACTCGTTCGGCTCACCTTGAATCCCTCTCGCTCGGTTCCTTAACAAAGCAACTAGTTCGGTTCCTTCACAAAGCAACTAGTTCGGCTCACACTAGATATCAACTAGTTCGGCTCTATAATGCCTTAACTCGTTCGGTTGTTGAAGGCGTGAACTAGTTCGGTTCTTCTTGAAAAATGCTAGATCGGTGGATGTTGGTTTGATGCTCGTTCGGTTCAAGCAGTTTCTAACTCGTTCGGTCCTTGATGAAATCGCTCGATCGGCTCTTTGAAAGATTACTAGTTCGGTTGAGCTAGATCGGTTCCTTTAGGTTTGAACTCGTTCGGTTCACACAAGAATGAGTAGATCGGTTGTCAGATGTCCTTGTTTGTATTCTACAGAAAGCAACATTAACCACAACGTCCTTGGTGCTAAAATATTAGATCTTTGTCTCCCTCGTCTTGTTGAACCGTGTGGACCACAAGTAAGCCAAGAAATGGCTTATAAAATAAGCTCAAGTAAGTTTGAATATTAAGCTCCTTGAAAACGAAAAATAAGCACTTTCACCACTAAATGTAAATAAGCTACTGGAAAAATGACCAAAAGAGAAATGGGAAAATAAGCCAACAAAAAAACAAAAAAATGACTACACTAATTTCCGCTTTCTAAACGAACATGTATGATCACGTAAATGTTATTTAGAAACAAAGCACATGTCGTGTCAAAAATTTTCCTAAACAAAAGTGACACAAACCAAGAAACCACAAATGAACTGAAATTTATGACGAAAAGAAGAAAAAAAAATAAACTTGAAATCACAATAAGTAAGAAGATTAGCCCATCTTTTTGACAATTGTTGGTATGTGCTTAATTACACATACCATTTTCCATTAAAAACGGACGTAAATGACTAAAATCGTACCAAAAATACATCATATTTGTATGTTTTGCATTTGTATTGTGCAGGAAACGGATATTCAAGAACATGACAAAAAGAAAAGCAAAAACAAACCAAACTAAGCACGGGATGGAAAAGACAAAGTCAGTCAAAGTCAAAAGTCAGACACATGAAGAAAATACAATTTGAGGGACTAAAACTGCCAAACCTCAAGTTGTATTACAAAAAAAGATAAAAGTACAAGGGTCGAAATTTGCTAACCGTGCGAAAGTTTGTTAAAAGAAATGAGTGGGCCAAAGCTGCGAACCTCCCCAACCTCCTCTTTCCCCGCCCAAACAAAACCCAGGGCATAGTAGGAAGTCCTTCCCATACCTGCTACACCCCGCAACCACTCAACACCCTAGATAAATATTTCCCCCACATTCGACTTCCTCCCCCTCACAGCTGTATAAGTGCCATGTTTAGGCAATCCCACATATCCCAGTAAATTCGAAGCTATGATTGAATCCAAAAGAAGCACTAAAGAAATTAAGGCTGGCGATTTGTTTGAGATCACTCACACAACCAAGCACAAAAAACTTGGTTTTGTCTCAACAAAAAACGCAAAGAAAGAATAGAAAAAGACGAGAACCCAAGACTTAGTAAAAATATGCCCATCTTGTAAGTATTTCAGGATCTAGCGTTTTTTTTTCTAATTTTTTTTAATCCATTTAATTTATTTTGTATATATCACAGTCTTAAACTTAACATTGTATCTGTTGTTTCCTTAAGCAATAATGAATTCTTGAATTTTCAAGTTGAAATCCCAATTTTTATACTCCCGTGTAGAAATTGTTTAAAATCTTGGATTATGAAAATTATGTTCAATAAGCTTTATAATAAGTTGGTTAATTTGAAACCTAACTTGTCAGTAAAATTTTTAAAAAGAAAGTTAATAATGTAGTTAAGAGAAAATCACACATATCACTCTCAAATATACCACAGCTTATTTTAAGATGATAAGCCATACTGGATGGCTTATGGACTCTCACTAGCTTGTTTTATACAAGCTAGAGCTTGTAGATTCTTGGTTTAGCCCTGTTTTGAGCAAGGGTGTTGTAAGTCTCTCTTTCTCTTATTTCTCTTAGTTACTACAGAACTGCTTATAGTACTTATTTGTTACCTATAATTACTTACTTATGCACATAATCAGTATATTCTAAGTTTATTTGCTTAATTGTTTAGTTGAAAATAGTTGTGTCACTTCCAAGTAGTACTGTAGTCATGCTTATGTTAAAACTGTTAAGATTGAGTCCTTTATTAATTGCTTATTTCTTGATTCAGTCCTGCTTATAAATGCTAATTTAGTTGGTCTTGAATAATCTAGTTCTTTTTAATCAATTAGGATCAAATCAGCTTAAAATAAAAAGAAAAAATGATTTTTGAAAACTTTAAGGGGTATTTTCAACTAGCAGTACTAACCCATAGTTTAGCTACTTCTAGTTTACACTTTGGAACTATTAGCTTAGCCAGTACTAACTTGAAAGCAATTCAAGAACTAGACTCCAAGTTAGTACGATAGTTAAAACTGTTAGTACTGGTGGTTCATTTTAGCTTATCAGCTTATTATTTCTGCTTATTTAAGATTCACTTAGCTTTTTAGAGTAGATTAAACCATTTTCCTTTACTGTTTTTAAGAGTAAGCTTATTTAAGCTTGTTTTCCTTTTCAAAGTATTTTCAATAATGTATCAGTTTGTAGCTTTTTAGCTTATTTGCCATTCTAGTTTATTCCAGTTACCAATTCTTATGCCTGAGTGCTTATTAGGGATAGTTAAATATCTGTTTTAGCTTATTTGCTTATTTCTTGTTTCATTGAACTAACAGTACTAACTCAAAGCTAGCAGTACTAACTCCAAGTTAGTACTGTTAGTTAATACTGGTAGTTAATACTGCTAGTACTAATTGTTAGTACTGTTGAGTTTATCTTGCTTAATTTAGCTTAATTGCTTTTTGAATTTGCTTATTTAGAGTTAGTTTAGCTTATTTGATTTGTCTTAAGCTTATTTGAGCTTATTTGTGTCTTAGTATAAAAGTTTTAAGAGTTTTTACCATTCCTAGCTTTTAGGCCTGCTCTAGCTTATTTTCCTTGCTTATTTTTGTGTGCATTTGCTTATTAGTGTTAGTACCCAATCATTCCTTGTCATATTCAAACATCAATCATCAATCGTCTCTCGATTTTCCATTCTAGCCTCGTTGGGACATAACGACCCGGGAACACTTTATACTGCTTCCGGTTTTATTGATCTCGTGGATCCTGATCCTTGTTATATATTTATATATGTTTGTATTTATTGGTATCTAATAATGGGTGAGAACAAGCGAGTCAAATTTTGGCGCCGCTGCCGGGGAGGCTGTGAAAAAGAATATCGTTACGTTTGACAATTTGTGTTTAAATCTGTGAATATTTTCTTCTATAAAAATATAAAAAGTACAAAAATATTTTTTCCCTTAACAACATTAACTACTGCTTTTGGCCTAGCAGTATTAATTTTTTTACCCTAACAGTATTAACCCTTTGATTAATATAACTATTTTTAAATGATGTGTTCTTATGAATGGGCCTCTTAACAGTTGAATGTGCCTATTTTAGAAAGATATGACATTGGTCTAGCAACATTCACTGTTGTTTTTGAGTGAGCAGCATTAACTTGTCTAGCAGTATTAACCAATACTGCTGTTTTTGAAATATTTTGTCTAGCAGTATTAATTGATACTAAACCAGACTCAGTATTACATCGCTCTTGGAATCAACCAATTCATTTTAGCACAGGGGTGAGACTTCTTAGCAAAGTTTTTGATGATTCACCCTTTTGAGCATGTCCAAATAGGTTTTTACACATACCTTTGATTTGAAACTAATTTGATGGTAATTGCAATCAACCATGCAAATGAACAAAGCTTCCACACTCATAAACATGCCTTTAATTAACCATCTCAAAATTTGCTTCCTAGTTTTTTTGAGACATCATATAGTTTCCAATTTCTTTGATTGCCTCTTGACTGTGAGTGTTTTACCTATGTTTCTCACTGTTTAACAGTTTTCCAGCAATTTTTGTGTTGTTGTTTAGATTTGATAAACTCTTTCTTAACAATACTAGGCCTAACTGTTTTCTTTTCAGTTTTAGGTTGAGACACATCCTCTTCCTCATCATCTGACACCCATTCTTCAATACTTGGGGCATCATCATACTTCCTAACTACCTTAGGCTCTTCTTCACTAGACATAGCTTTACAGTTCTCAACTACAGGCTCATTAACAAACTCATCTAAACCAGTAAAAGATAAGTCAGGTGTTAGAGGCATGAAATTTCCTGTGTAGGGAGGTGGAACTGCATTATAATTTTCATAGCCTAAACTTCTTGCAATTGTTAACTATCTGACATTCTATGAGCTTGTTTAAACTTTTAGAAGCATGTTTAAATTCTACATTAAGTTGAATGGCCATCGTTTTCTTTTTGAACTATTTCAAGCATCATCCTAAGCTCCATAATAGTTATTTCTCCTATATGAATTTCAAATTTTAAGCCCTTAATATCTTGTAAATAAATAGACTCATTTGCTAAATAAATAGACTCATTTGCTTTATAAACTTTAAGTTTTTCTTCCACTAACTCTAAACCTATCTTATAACCTAGAACCATTAACTCAAATTTCTTTAAATCTTTTAATAGTAGATCAATTTGAGATTTAAGAAGTTCAACAGTTTCCAAACAAGATTTTGAATAAATAGACATCATTGGAAACCTCTGAGTCAGACTTGAAGATGAGAAAAGCCATGATGCATAATTAGGCCCTTCCTCCTGCCTGATCACACCAGTCATATCCACTCAAACCATCACATGACCCAAAGCTGTGGAAGTATATGTTTCCACAGGCACAACTCCTTCTGAGCTTTCCTTCTTCATGTTGCTGAATTTCTCTTAGAGCTCTGAACTCCCTAGCAAAATGTCCCCTCTTATGGTAGTTGTAGCACTCCAATTTAGACTTATCAAAACCAATAGTCTCATTGCCATTAACAGTAAGCTTCCTTCTTGTATTCTTCAAAAACCTTTTTGCCCTCATAGTCAACATGGCCATTTGCCATCTTAAATCTATCTCTTCCATGTCATCTGGATGGATTGTTGTAAGTCCTCATGTATAAGATGAGGACTAATTTGTGACTAGCAAGAATGCACAAATACAGCATCACTCAAGTTTATCAATATTTGTAGAGTAACATCATTAACTTGAGTCTGCTAGCAAGAAGAACTCCATGAGCAGTATTAATTGCCTTATCAGTATTAATCTGCTCCATTAAGTTTTTTTGGGGGGCTGCTAGTTGTTGTTATTTTGAAGAGGTCAACAAAAAGCCATGTTCTTGTGCTTGAACTTGAGCTAAGACCACCTTTACTTCTGTTTCATAACACCTTGAGGTTTTGTAGAGATCGTCATGGCTATTTATCTAAACAGTTTTATTCCTCCAAACAACAACATGTGTGTTCCACTAGGTGACAACTTCTTAATAACTTTTGATTATCACTTCCTGTGAAAGCTTTTCATCCAAAAGCTCCAACTGACTCACAATCTTTTGAAGCCTATCAAAAGTTTAATTTAGCATCTCTGAGCTTAGAGCAGTGAAGTTTTCATATTGCTGCTTTAAGAGATTCCTTTGAGTCTTTCTTGTAGCTGCATTCCTACCAAATCTCTTCTCAACAGCTTCCAGCAACTTCTTAGCATCCTTTATAGAGTTAAACTTTAACTGATGTTCATTGGGAATGCCCATCATTAAAGTACTTCTAGCCTTAACACTTCTAATCTTCTCTAGAGCTTTCTTTATCATTGTAATAGGCATCTCTATCACAACTCCATCAATAATTTCTGTTTTGGCAAGGTTGCACCATTCCTCTATTACTTCCCACAGTGCATAGTCCTATTTTCTGATTATATTGTTCAATCCTCATCCTCATAAAGTTTATAATATATTTAAAATCTCAACTCACAGTTTTGAAACATGGAACTTTGGATGCAGCCACCATGTGTGCAGAATCTTGATCCATATCTTTTAGCAAAAATAGGTTCTTCTTATTCACAGCTTCTCAACAGTGCTCTAATACCACTTATTGATCCCACTTCAATAGATCGAATTCCTTAAGCTTGTTTAAGTTTTAGTTATATTAGATAAATCTAACATAACTATAGTAGAAACTATTTTTGAATGTATTAAAGATTATGCGGAATCTAATCTTTAATATTAAGAAGATTAACAAATGAAACAGTTTCAATGAACATACAATTCAACAAATAAGCTCCAATATAATTAATGATAATAATACGAATACTCTCAAAGTATTAGGGTTACAAAGACCTCGAAGCTATGAATTATACGTCTAATAATACTTTAAAAGATTGATAAAAGATATCAAACTCTATGCCTTAGCACCTCCTTTTATACACCAAAGAGCCCTAGTCGGCTTACAATACTTTCCTAAGTATCCATAATCTTTTCTATAAACAAATAACTTAATACATATCATATAATCAGTACTAACAACAAACAGTACTAACTTATTAATCTCATTTTATAAACTGTAGGCATATAACTTAACTCTGAGCAGCTCTTAACCTTGATCCGTACTAATATTCCACTAGCAGTAATGACATTGTACTACCAGCATTAAACACTTAGCATATTTTCTTTGAAGTCATGAGCAGCACTAAATCCAGCTGAGCAGCATTAACACAAAAATGACAGCATAAATTCAAACAACCATCAAAGAAGACTTTTAATCCAACATATAACTAATATGCTTCCCGAGACAATAGGATTTGCATACATTTAGTGAGTTGTTGTCGAAAAATTGATTTTGAACCAAAACCCCAATTTTATTTTCAAATCACTCACGATAGGAACATAATAAAAATTTTGTTATGCATTGTTAATACAACTCAAAAATGTTTTTAAGCACATGCATAATGATCTCATGAACAAAGTCGAGATAACTTAATTCATATGTAATTTTTCGACATGTATGGATGTAACAAAATCAAATTAAGGAGCCGTTTGGATTAACTCTTAAGATTTTATCTTTAGGTCGAGTTAATTGTTACTCCACATTTGTCACATCTAGGCAAACAATAGGCACGAAACTAAAATATGAATACAAGTATAATAAATTAAAATATGATTTTGGTTGTCTTATTTTAGGTGACAATGCCTCGAATTACCAGACCAGATCATCAAAAGAACCTAAAGTACATCCACTCATATCAAATTAATTTAATCAACCCTTACAAAACACATTGGCAATTCTTAAAAATGGATACTTTCATGAGGGTAGGGTTGTGAGTCAAAATTTTGAAAACATGAGTCATATCCGTGCTAAGTTTGAATCAATTGATTTTGATTGTTTGTTGAACATAAATGAAAAAATTCTTCCTCGTTTTGTTCTCGAGTTCTATAGTCAACTAACTTTTGATTATAACTCTAAGGGTTATTTTGTTGTCAACTTTGTTATACAAAGTAAGTCATTCTCTCTCACTCTTGAGGAATTTGGTCAAATATTAAAGATGTCGTTCAAAGGTCACGCGTCACACACCGAAATGTGATCACTCGACTACTTGTCAATAAGTGTTCCGAGTAAAGGTTGTTATAAAACCACTCCTCCGTCTCCAAGTGTCGTCAAGTCCTTCATTCAAATTCCTAGACAAGGTCAAGTCACTCGTACTAAAAACAAGAAAACCATTATCGTCGACAAAAACAAAATCTTAACTCGCGAAATTCAACCTCATATGAAACCATAGGTTGATATCATTCGTGAAAATGCCATTTGTCTAGGAGGTCATAAGGATCATGTCTCCGCTTGTCTTTGTCATATGCTTTATTGCATTGAAACCTCCACTCGATACAATCTAGCATTCTTTGTCTCAAAAGAATGGAAAAGACTCGAAGCAAACCTAAGGAACTCTTACCTTATGGAATGCTTTTGACTAGATTGTTCAAGCATGTTGTGTCCGTCTTTCCTGAGCTAGCAATTGATCTATATATCTCACATGATCGAGTCATGCATCTCCTCGCTCCTCACTATGAGCGAAAGACACGATCGGATCGTGGCAAGAAAAGACCTCGTAAGTCAAATGCTAGCTCCTCCTCCACCACTCTAAATCATCCATCCTCATCTCATCCGTTGGATGATCCCATTGATGAAGATGATGATCAATCATTTCATTCCAACTCCTCATCTCCGTCCTAAAATATCTCCTCATCGTCTAATATTGTCTCTAGAGTCCATCAAAACCCTCCTCATGAAAGTCATTACTTGAACACCCATCTCTCCAAAACCATTAATCTTTAAACACAACAACGAGATGCTCACCGTGAAGGGTTAAGGTTAATTGGACAAGCTCTTAAGAACATGATGGGTGGAAAACAGAAGTGAACATATTGGCACAACTACTAAGAAACTATTATTATTATTATTATCTTTCTTGATTAATACATTATATCTTTCTATTATTAGGACTAGTAATGGCAAGTGATAATTGCATTTGACTTGGATGATATTCCCCACTTTACCAACGCTCTATGATTAGCAAAATAATTATAAATGTAACATGCGAACAATGACACTACTTGCTAAATGATTTTCATGCTAGTTTAAAACTACTTATTATTGCCTGAATTAGTAGATTCTTGAATTTGGTAGATGTCGAAATCACTGAACTTAAGAAAAAGAAAAAACTAGAAATTTTCATTCTTCCATAAAACAGCCCCCTTAAATATCCGGCGGCCCCCAACATATTTCAGACCGCCTGGTAATATGGGACCGCCACTAGGGGGAACGAAAATTTTGAGTTTACCTCTTTTTCTATATCTTTGACCCTCCTACCTACATCCTCAAGCTGTCATTTCCCTATTTAGCCAAACCATCCTTGGCATCCTCTTCCATCCACACCATGCTTTGCCATGTTATACTACCCTTTGCATTATTTAAATCATCAAACCCTCACACCTTACTACCACCATCACCTTCTTCATCATAATCTTCTTCATCATCAATGTCTTGCTCAAACCACCATTCCAACTTCTCTAGAAAACCAAGAATGTCGGTAAGACAAGTATGAAAACGCAAAACATCCACTCCAAAATCATCACCTCCTTCTCAAAATGACTCACCTCTACTTCCTCTAAGAGTGTATTTACAATCTCTTTCACCTCCACCATCCTTGATTCACACACTAATCCATCCAATGCCTACATTCATGCATCACCTTCACCACCACCATAACAAATCCATCCTCCTTATCATGCTCAAGTTGAATTTCACTCAAGCTTTTGTCATTGTTGTAAGTTTTCTAGACACCAATTCCACTCTTTGAGAAATGAAATCAACTTCATTCACTTTCTTCTTACTCGTCCCATACCTTAAACTCGTACCCCTCCAAATCATGTGTCACCAACTCCTTCTTTTTTCCTCTTTAATTAATCATTCTTATATGATTAATCTACCTAAATAATCGACCATCCTTCTTTTGATTATGGCATCTTATACATTCTAAGAATCCACTAGTGTAGATCTATGCCTTATTATTATCTACTTTCTATTGTAATGATTCATACAAATATTGTATGAATTTGTCTTAGCTCGTATTAGCTCTAGTTTTATTTTATGTTGTATGAATTTTATGAGTTAGTTAGAAGTGTGATTAACTTTGAGATATTTGTCATGATATTGCCATTAGCTAGATATATTGTCTTGCACTTGTACCTCTAACTTTGTTTTGTAGCAAACAATTATCGTAAGATCGATCCCTTGGTGCCCCAAAACAGAGAGGGGAGGAGCATACCATCAAGAGGGTAGTCTTGATATCGTCGACTTCTTTCTTTTTCAACAATTCGTTCGATTCATCCTTTTTGAATTCGACAAAAAAGGGGGAGAAATGGAATGAAACTCATTAATAATTTGAAAGCTTTAAGTTTATACAAAATGAGTTTATATTTTGTCATCATCAAAAAAGGGAAGATTGTTAATACAAATAATGTCTAAAAATGTTATTTATATTTTTCGACCTCTAATTTTTGATAATAACATAATGTAAATAAACCATTTACGAAAAAAATATGCGTTTACAAAATTATTTAATCGTTTTTTAAAATTCCATTTTCTAGGATTATGATCACTTTAAGCTGTTTTCAACAAAAATCATTAAGCATGATTAGTGATCAAGAAAATATTTTTTCTTAACCATTACATTTTCGCAAAAGTATTTTCACAAAATAAATATACAAAAATACTTTTGCATAAAAGAAAATATTTTATTTAAATAATAAAATTTGAATCTGGTTTTTCCCCCAAATGGAGCTTTCATACTAGATACATGCTACCTACTAAAAGACATAACGGAGCGGAGTCTATCGAGAGGCGGACCTTTATAGGTCTGGCGGCTCCCAGATATATCTGGCGACCGCCGGGATCGCCGCCAGCTAGCCGTTGGAAATCATGTCTATAAATACTGCACTATTTCTGGCAGAAAAACACACATTTTTGCACGAATTTTTCCAGTCTTCTTTCTCTCTCTAAAAACATTCTTTCTCTTACTAAATTCTCTGATTCCACTAACATTGTTTGTTTCTTAGTTTCAAGTGATCTAATATTTTCTTCTCAATCTCTCTTCTTATAGGATCTCGCATAACACTTTCACTTCATATTACCACACGAATTCTAGATCCATGAAATATAAGGGAGAGAGAGTGTAGGAAGATTTTTATAGAGAGAGAAACAAGAGAGGAGGTTTTAGAGAGAATAAAAAGGATAATGAAATATTAATAATGAAATCAACCTTGTACCCTTTTCCAAAGTGGAAAGGTATATATTTATACCCCGACACTTTAAGTGACGGGGCGGTGATATTTAACTAGGTATCCGGTGCTCGGGTTTGCTTGGGATTTATTAAACCCGAAACATATACATATATTAGTTTAATTATCGAAGCCAAGATTCCTGATCACTTCCTTATTACAACGTTAACTAATTGGATTGAACCGAGACTAACATACATAATATGGACGAACTTATATGCTTCGACTTAATATTTTGGGGCTAAACTATCTCCCCACGAAGTGAGTTCATTGATGACACTCTTCAGGAGATCAATGATGATTGCTTTTGTCGTTAGTCATGTTTGTCTTGGTCTTTCTCTTGTGTTCTTAGTTGTAGGTTGTTCCTTCAGCTTTTATGATCTTACACTTGAGCCTTGTCAATGTCTTTGCCATCTTGTGATCTTGTGTCTTTGGCCAACATTCTATACTTATGCCTCCTCATCTTGGAAAGAAAAAAAAAAAAAAACTTCAAATCAGAGGTTGTGGAAGTCTTTGTCTTTTAAAATCATTGAGCTTTCATGATAGATTGTCTTTGTAGAATAAGCATTGAAAATGTGGTAATGAAATCGTACTTTGTTGTGTGGTTGGGTTACTGTACCACGTTTTTTTAACATGCAGGTTTCGTTAGTGATAATCCAAGAAATTTGATTTGAAAAAATCAATCGAATCTTTCTTGTAAAAGCATTTTTGTAAAACACATCGGGAGTTTATAGCTTTTATTCAAAATTTACAATCGTCAATTCATTTACTGGACCAAATCGATATCCAAGTCGTTGTCACAAGTTTGATTTCATTTTAGAATCCCGCTTATAAGTCCCTAACAAGAGCTTGTTTGATGGCTGACTCAAGCAGGATTTCCATCTTCATTGTGAATACTTATAGTATCACTCGGTTGTTTTGGTTAAATATCTAAGGATATTGCGTAGGACTCTTGTTACAGCTTGGAACTTGATGATGTTCAAACAAGTGGTTTGAAATGGAATGTGTCCCCTAACGGAGATTTATATTGATCTTTGGGCCTCTTGACTCGGAATTTAGTGCATTTTTGGTTTTTAGTATCGGAAGGCTGGTGGTGCAGACTTGCAATCTATTTAATATCAAACAATCTCGGAAAGATGATGTAATAGTATATCGTGTGTTTCTCTGTGGACAAAGGAGTCAATTTTCTAGTTTGAGAGAAACCCAAATGGCTGGGAAGGGTTGTGCATTGCATCACTGGGTACATGATGTCGTTTTTTAATGTCAGCAATCAACTTGTGATTCTGACAGCATATGTATTGACCCGGTTTCTGCCTTAAGTTGTGTGGAGGGCTTCTTTGTTTACACCCTTTTATCCATACATGTACTTTTATTCTTCAACGCCTTCATTTTGCTTACCAAGACGTCAATTTACTAAAAAAAAAAAATAAAAAAACACTTGTTGTGATTGTTCCAGTTGTTAAGGTCTATCTTAGTCTTCCTTATTCCCATATACATTCATCTCCATATCGTTACCTAGGACTGCTATTTCTAACTTTGGATTATCCTTGGGTAAATCCTTCGGTTCTGGTTGGATCATAGGATTTATTCCTAACCTAACAACCTTATGACTTCAAAATCATTGTGAAATTAAGATGTTGTTGGGTATAAGATCAAATCATAAAACCTTTTCTTACTATTCAGCACATTGAGTCGATTAGATCATATTTTAATTACATTTCTATCCCCTTATTTTAAATTTAAACACTTAGTTTTTGAAATACTTGTGATTAAAATATGTCTTGAATATTCTCGTAGGGAGAGAAAAGAGAAAATATGATCAGCATGAATATGGTCTGGAACATTTTGATAAGTTTTGAATACATAAGAGAATTGTCGTTATTGATGTTATCTATGAACATTTTAAAAATTTATTTTTCGAAAAACTCCCCCTCAAAAAATAGGGACAAATTGTAAAAACTTGTAGTCTTTTAAAAAACATTGTGAGGGTTGGATGTTGGACCCACAATTTTGAAAGATTATGATTTGTCATTGAGAAATTCTTGAAAAAATCGTGTTTAACTTTTTGAAAAAAAAAATGTTAGAGGACTTCTCTTCTAACGGTAAGGGTAAGCGCACTGATACGTACACTATCCTTTTTCTTGAGCTAATATCATTGAATGTCTTGTAGAACAGCTCAAAGGCCGAGAAACGTATAATTTTCTCAGTTGTGAGGATAAGGTATAAACTCCTTTATGGAAGTCCGGGATGTACTGATATTTGCACATAAGCCATTAGAAAATTAGAACAAGAACATGTTTGTAACTATTGAAAACTCTCGTCGTATCTTCATTTACTCACCTGTGTCACATGTTATCGACATTTCTAAGCACGTAAATGTTATCGATTTCAAGTGACATGTAGAGTATATTATTTTTGGAAAACTTTTCTGTTTTTCAAAAATATAAATTCCATTTATTTTTCATGTTGTTCATCAGCATTGCTTATATGATGGTGGAATAGTAAATTCCAAACTCTAGTCGTGATGAGTAGCTGTCTTGTCTGCTAGAGGAACAACTTTTGGAACCAGCTTTGAACTTGACTGTTCATTGTTGTGGTCTTGAATTCCGAGTTCTGAACGGTTATGATCAGAAGTCATTTTGATAAGAACGAGGCCTGAACTGATGTGAACAGACGTCATTTTGAACATTGAGGAATGGGGCCTGAAGTGTTATTTTCAGCAGACGCCATTTAGATGAAGGATCGAGGCCGAACTGATGTGTACATAAGCGTCATTTAAACATTGAGGAACGGGGCCTGGAGTGTTATTTTCAGCTGACGCCAATTTGATGTAGTCTCATCGTTTTGTGAAAATCCATTCTTTGGCATGGTCTATTTAGATTTCAACATTTTCAGACAACCTAAACATCTGAGATTTTCCTGCTTTATTTGGATAGTGCATCTGCTTTTAAGTCATTCTTTGTTGCTTTTGGACCATTGAATAATGTAACCTGTCACCTTAAACCCAGAGTTTGTTTGCATGCATGAATATGAGGGATATTTACTTTGACTAATTTGTGTGGGTTCACTTTAACCTTGCCTGTGCCAAAGATGTTGAGTAACTTTCCTGTGGGAATCCACTAAGACGAACATTACTAAAGGATTCTACCGTTGGGTTCCATTTACGACTAGGTCTAGAATGTGTCGTTTGTGTCCATTTGTATTCTTTTCTGATTGTACATTTCTTTTATATCACCATTTCCAGCCTTATTTGTATTCTCATACATCTCACTTAAAGGTAATCTTGGCGTTTTCTGTAATAGTGGTTTCTGTTGCAACTGTTGTCTCTATGGGGGATTTGTGTTGCAACCAGATTTGTTCGTTTTTCTCTTTGGTTTACTAGCACTAATGACCCTATCTTTAGGCTTTCTTTGTTCAGCATTTCACGTCATTCAAGAATTTAGATAACTACAAGCATCATGATTAGTATTTAAAACACCATTTTCCACATTTAGCACAAAACACGCATTTCACATTCGAAGTTATAGAATTTGAATTGTCATTGTACGCAGTTACAGATTTTTATTTTCTATAGAAATACTAGAAATCCTATTGGTGGCTCTTCTTTCTTCTTTTTGTAAACTTCACTTGTCTATTGTTTGGCACGAACTTATCTTTTAACTTCGATTGCTCTTAAGCGGTGGTCTGTTAATACACTAGTAGAAGTGATTTACTCCTGTAGATGTAGACACGTGAGGATTAGTATTCCTAGAAGCATGAGGTAACTGAGGTTCTCTGTTTTGTGTTGTGCTAGTGGCAATTCTATACATTCCTGGTGTAAGGCGTATTCGTGTGTATTTCTGCTTGTTTTTCATTCTGAGGCAAATTCTTGTTGATGGTGACTTGTTTAGATGGTAAAACCATCGACACATTGTTTTATTAAACCGAATTGTTTCATTTGAAAACTTCTTATTTCTGGACCGATTTGAAAAAGGAGTCGATTTTCCTAAAAACTGATGGTTTTGGAATCCGTTGAGCATTTGGGTTTCTATCAAACAGAGGTTTATAAAACTGAGTTTCCACAGACTTTCTTTGTTTTCTCAATGAGTTTCTTTAACTCAATTTTTGCTATGTTCTTGTCTGTATTTCATGATATTGTTCACGTTCTTTTCGAAATACTTTTGATTCGTTTTCTTTGCAAACTGAGTTGTTTTTCATTTGTTCTTTACATTGTTGTAAAGCAAGTTCAAGAGAAATCGAGTGTTTTTCAAGTTTAGAAAAACTTTTTAACAAATTATTATGAACTTCTTTGTTACGATTCAGTTTGTTTTGTAGCTTTTGTGCAAAGTCATTCACTTTTTTGACCTTGTGAAAGAAAGATATTAGCATTGTTGTAATCCAGTATGATCATTTATATTCAGACAGAGAATGCAACTTATGTACATATATCTTTAGACACCAACACTCTTGGAAAGTAGATCATATTATGTTTGAAAAATTAGGCCTTTTCAGATCAAGTTCGTCATCTCTTTTTCAAGGGATTCAACGTACTCAAAGTCTTCATGCATTTCCGTTATTTAGTTCTATGAACATAACACAATACAACTTTCATTTATAGTTTTGATTGATAGAGGCATAAATAATGATTTATCAAAACTTACCATATCATGAGCAAGTTGGGTACGGGCAAAAGAATTCCTAGTTTGATTAGACCTTGTTGTTCACAAAATAGTTCTTAAATGATTTAAAGTTGTTTGTCTTTTACGTTTTGTTAAGCGTGTCTACTTTTATTTTGATTTCGATACAGGTAGAAATGGCATCGTTATTTAGCAATTTTCGGATAGTGTTCCTAACAAACGTGTTTTGCACACATGGAGTACTTAGTAGGTCTGCGCGTTCCTTTCCGCCCCATTTGCATAACTTTCTACTTGCCCATGATTCTGCGAGGTGTTTTCGGGATCTTCCTACCATTACTCACCACTGATCAAGATAGGTTTTGGGGTATGGTGGTTTGAAAAATTTCATAAAGACTGTTTTGATATGTGTAATCATATGGTTTCACTGTGTCTTTATTCAATTTTGATCTACTCTCCTTTTCAAGAGTCACTGTCTCTTCCCCATTGGGGCAAAATCTGTTTGCATGATCAGAAGTATCATATGGGATCTCATACTTAAAAATGGTTTGTCAGATGAGCTATCTTGAGTACTTAGGAATAGCAAAGGTTGATATCTACCCATTAATGTGGCATTTGCATTTGGGTGTTTGCTAAACTATAAATGGTCTGAATTGCATTGATTGCCGTTTATAATGAATTTCATTCAAAAATCTTAATTTGTTTGTCCATTTCAAATCATTTTGTCAATTCTTCTTCCTTCCTTAACCTATTATATCCGAAATTTTTAAGACATTTTAAGCCATAGAAACTTTTAGATTTAAACACGGAATTTAAAAGATAACTTGATTATATTGATAAAAAGTTGCTGATTACAATACTTTAAAAGAAAGATTACACTAGGAAAACATTAAAAATTACAATAAGCTAAAACCTTAAAAGCTACTAAAAACTCCTAAAAAAAACTCTCTTTGTGTGAGGATGAGGGGCTCTATTTATAGTGCTGAGGTGAAGCTTCCAGGCTCTTGAGGCTCTCTCCAACACTCTAATCCAAGCCCTCCATTTCTTCAATCATTGGATCAATGATCTCATCTGTTGGATCAAGTATTGACACTCAAGGATTGCCAAGCTGTCATTCTTGATGTGACAGCTTGTGCTACTTCTTTGAGTGATCCAAGAGTAAAATCCACCTTTCCTTGTGCTTTCTTCCATAGCCACGTGGCTTTGATGCTTAAGAGATCAATTAGAGCCCTTGATTTGACTTAATTACCCTGCCATTGTGTTCATTGTCCCATGAATTGTAGTCCTTGACCTTTAATTTTGAAAAGCCCTTTGTTTTAATCTGTGGGTAAAAATGGGGACGACGGGTGAATAGTGAAAAACGACTTTTTGCGCGTTTTTTTACTTATAAGGGTGTTTGTTTGACTTTGTTTGACCCGGAGGTTAAAAGGGGTAAAGGTTTGGGGCTTTGGCAAGATTAGTCCTTGCATTTGGTTTATAAAGTTTTATGGTGTAAAAGGACTTTCGGAAATGACAGAAGTGGTCCTTGTGGTTTTATAAAAGGGATATAGGTTTAGGGTTTTGGGCTTTTGGATCCGGGTATGGCCCATTTAGGTTTAGGGACCATTTGTGTGATTTTTGGAAAGTTGAGGGACTTAAATGGGATATTTTGGTATTTGTCTTCTAGTGAGTTGACTTCTGTTGACCCATAGTTGTCTGAAGTTGACTCTCTTTGACTTTAGCTTTGAATATTTGGCTCTCTTGTATTCTTCCGTTTCTTGTGTCTGTGTTTGCCCGTTTTTGACGATATTCTTGTGATTTTTGATATATCCGTACCTGCACACACAAAACACAAATACAAGCATATTTTTACCATTTTTGGTCTGTTTTGGGTTTAATTGGGTCATTTTAGGTATTAACGGATATGTGTATTTTACACTTATCACATATCCTTATCCCTCTGAGCTTGTTCAGGATCACTGTCTTCTTCAGATACTGACTCAGATTGGGGTGTTACTGGTTTGGCGATCTCTTTGCCTTTGTGTCTGGTAGATGCACTTGGTCTTGTGGAAGATGATGTTGCATTTGATCTTTGAGGTTTTGGTGCTTGATAGTAATTATCTGAATATGGTTGAGCAGCCGCAAGAAGTGCTAATGGATTTGCACTTTTGGCTATTCTCTCAGCACGGATATCATTGACTTCATTTTGATACTGCTTCAGAATGTCAAAAAGTGTGTGATATGAGATGGTGTCTATTTCTTTTGATTGCTTGACAACCGTCACAAATCTTGACCATTCTGGTTGAAGTTGTTGAAGAAATTAAACATTCACTTGCATTGTAGTAACTTGCAAGTTGTTCCTTGTCAACTCATTCATTAGTTTGTAAAACCGTAAGTAATATGACTCCATGGTTTCTCCATCTCGAGAAGTTAACTTCCCAAATTCCCAGAACAAACAGTGGAATAGATATCATCTCCAATACCAGTTAAAAGCAAGAAAATTGCTTCTTTTTCAGACAAAAAGTGTTCTTTGTTCTCTGGAGTCATGTTCAATACTGTTTCAATTGTTGTATGTTGTTGTATTGCAGGATTACCTTCCGTTGCAGCAACAGCTTGAACTAGTACAGTAGATGGCACGTAGGGACCAGATAGTATGCTTTTTCTCAGTCCCTCACCATTTGGTTTCGTGTCAATGTACCGTAGAAAACGTGATCTCCATTGTGAATATCTTCCTGGTCCAAGCATTGGTGGACGATCTTTTGAACCAGCTGCCATGATATTATTATGCATTTGACTATCTGTTGAGGATGTATTGACTGGAGTAGACATGATGAATGAATGGTTATGAATTATGAAGTGTGAAAGTTGTTGGATCTTAAGTGGATATGATGTGATTGAAGTTGTTGTGGTTATGAATGCAATTCACGTTCACGGGATTTTACACGTCTATGATTAAAACCGATAAATGAATTAACGGGATTTTACAAAATCACTAGAAAACCGTGAATGAATGATCGTTTGAGTTAAGGTTTGATTGTTGTTTGATTAGTCCGTTAAGTCCTTGATTATGGTTTGTTATACTAATTTGATATGTTGGATTAAGTGTCGATTAAAGTTCAATGTCCGTTTTGTCCAAGGTGAAATTTACTTAAAATAATAAGCAAACCGCCTCCTAATAATGACCAAACTGCCACTTAAAATAAGCCAAACCGCCACTGAAATCCTAAGCAAACCGCCTTCAGTATTTGCTAACTCGCCGGCAGTATAAAATAATCAAACCGCTGTGACTATTAAGCAAACCGCCGTCCTTATTTTAATAGCAAACCGCTGGCAAAATTGAGTAACTCGCTGCCTTGATTTTCTATCTTAACTCGCCGCCTAGCTTAGCAACTCGCCGTTTGAAAACAAATCAAACCGCCGTTAGAATGGCAACTCGCCGTGAGTTTTTATTAATTCGCCGGCTAAGGTTTTAAGCAAACCGCCTTGTATTTTACTTAACTCGCCGTTATTTTATAGCAACTCGCCGCCACTTTTTAAGCCAACTCGCCACTAAACCCTGTCAACTCGCCTTTGACTTTTGGCAACTCGCCTTTGACTATTTCCTAAAAACGTGGATCTTGTCCCCCTTTCCTGTCAAACCGCCGTGATGAACACCAAGCTCGAATTTTGCATATTCACTTCAAATAAGCTTATTTCCCACGAAATAAAGTTTTAACATGTGATAGGAACCAAGCCTTATAAGCTTAAACTTACAATAACATGTATTTCCTCATGGATCTTCAAAAGTGAAGCAACCCTCCATGAAGAACACCAACCTTAATAACCTTATAAATCGAACTAGGTGCTTGTATATTCCTTGTAATGGCAACACACTAACCTTTTTAACATGTAGAAGAAGAAGAGAGCAAGATTAACAAGCAAATAAGCCCAAATTTTTTTTGAGCCATGGGTATTTTGAACACAAAATAAGCCACGAATTTGATTCTTTTTAACCATAAATGAATCACGAATCCACCCTTTAAGCTCTGATGCCAATTGTAGGATCCCGATTACACTTCACTTCATATATCATACACGAATCAAATCAAGAAAGAAGATGAGAGATTTCTAGAGAGAGAAACTAGTGAGAGAATAGAGAGAGAGAGAATAGAAAGAAAATGTAATGTTATATTATTAAATCTCTTACTCTTTTCTAAATGACGCGTAGGATATTTAACTAGGACCCGAGCTTGGGTTTTGCTTGGGATTAAACCCGAAACATATACAATATTAGATTAACTATCGAGCCCGATTCCTGATATTATACTATTACAACATTAACTAATTAAATGACCGAGACTCGTACACGTAATGAACGAACTTCCAGTTCGGCTCAATATTTTGAGGCTAACAACTTTGGTACTATAATACAATGTCTCCGATGTTTCTTAAGATCTAATAAAGATTGAAAAAATGCAGAGCTGCTAATCAAGTATCAGGTATATATCAGTTGTTGAAATTAGATTTAAACATTCTTAGTATGGCTTATTTGCTTTGTAAGTCAATCAATGAAGAACATGGTAATGCCCATTATCCTAGAAACATTCAAAGATGCTATGGTCCAATGATCTGTTGACCTCAATTGTCATAAGTTGCACCTACCTTGTCATTTTCTATATATGTTAGAAGCCCTGACCTCCATCGTTACTACTGCTCACTGAGCTGGCAATCTCACACGGATGTCATTTTGACGAAGCGTCAGCCCATCTAGCCCAGTGTCGGTAACTACAAGAACTAGAGTTCTTTGTGTGAAAAATTATGAAACTAGGTCGCAGGGTCACTGATATAGAAACAATTAAAACATGGGCATAACATTATCTGATATCCTAGTCATTTAAATTTTCGTTACTAAAGGAAATAAAAAAAGAATTTGTATCGTAAGGTCTTTGTATCGTGCGGTGGAATTTATTAGAACTTGGAGAAAGAACAACGGAGGTAGGTCCATGCTTAATATCTTTTTAATTTATGTATAAATTCCTTTAGAGAGTCGGCATCGGAGTCGCTAGCTATAGCTCCAAATGATTCGAGTTCAATATCATGGTTAGTGTGAACTTGATCTCTAAGCTTTGTTTCAGGTTCCCATGGTTATGCTATCTAATAATACATTAAAAATATAAATTACTAAACTGAAAACATATATGAATGGTAGATTAGATAGTTTGTACCTCTGTTTGGCGGGGGGGGCATGTAAAGAGGTAAAATGAATGACATTTTGATCCAAATCTACTTCGTTGACTACAAAATGAGAATACCTATAAACAAACAACTTTATTAACTAACTAAATCTTTCTAAGCTTGTTGAAGCTCGTCCTTGGTTATGTACCCGCTACCATCTTTGTCAAAAAACCCAAAAGCCGTAAGTAAATTCTCCTCTCGCTCGATCTTGTTCATGTGCAAAGTCGCTGCCAGAAATTCACCATATTCTATTTTCCCACTAGAGTTTGTATCAGCCTGTGTAACACCCCCAAATTGGGTCGCAGTGGAATTATGTTCTGGGAGCGTTACTTCATGAGTACTTTTGCACAAGCTATGAGAGAACGACCTCTAACTGAGTCGTTTGAAAAGTAATCTTGTAAATTTGGACTCCAAAGCACATCAATTATGTCAAGCATCCTATTCACCTGAGAAATACATGCTTAAAATGTCAACATAAAGTTGGTGAGTTCATAGGTTTATATAAGTATAAATGTAACTCACAAAACTATATATGTACAAATTTACTGTATTACAAGTCCCGCCCATACAATACTTGCAACGCATAAAATTAAATATATAGGTTTTCTTAAAATGCGTATAAACACAAACCACACAAAATGCGTTTGTTAAAATATTGAAATCCGAGATTTATAAAGTATGCATGACCATTTCAATCTTTAAATAGTCACAAAAATGTATGTTGAAACCATAGGTTTGTAAAGCATGCATGACCATTTCAATCCTTAAATAGTCACAAAAATGTATGTTGAAACCATAGATTTGTAAAGTATGCTTGACCATTTCAATCCTTAAATAGTCACAAAAATGTATGTATGTGTTGAACCGCAATTGTTGAAAGTATGCATGATAATTGAAAATATCACGAAATGTTTCAAGAATGTATTGCCAAATGAGTGATTACGATTACTCTAAGTTCATGAAACTGAGGCTCAGACTTGTATGCCACTTTATTCAAGGCACCGTAAATGTTCATGTTCATGTAAATGTCGTTCTTGCTCCGACATGGTATAACGTTCGTTGGCTCAGTAATGCCGACACTAGTGATAGCTAATCACCCGAACGGGGCTGTCACACCCGAATAGATCTATTTTATAACATTCGCGTCTACCAACTTGTAGTTAACAGTTCAATCCGCTTAAGCTAATCCGTAATCATTTGAGTGAAAGTCAAGTATGTGTTTGCGTCTAAAAATGAAATCAAGTATTGTTTTTTTTTTTTTTTCTCATCGTGAGATAGTAAATGAGTATGTAAATCAAATCTTGTAACGAGGTTGTAAATGATCACTTCTAACAAGTTTGAATCAAACCACGTAATTGAATTTGTAAAAAGCATGTTCTCACCCAAATCAGTTGATGAAAACAAGTAAAATAGGGCTATGAGACTACTCACCAGTAGATGATGATAGACGTGTTTGGGAAATAATCAAAAATGCCGTCACACGACCTAGCCTGAGAATGCAACTAATTACTTATAGGTCGTCATGAGTACAATGTCCTTGAATAAAACTAACACAAATTATAATTCTATATAGTTACATCGCCACCTAAATGTGTTTGTTTAATTATAAAATTAAACCATATAGATTTGCACTTGTTAAAATAAATGTTATGTACTTTGATTTGTAAAAATATTATAATGTCAGCAACTTATTATTTATTAATACAAGTGTTTTAACACTTTTATCCTTTTATATGATTTTTATAAATAGTTTTGTTCAATTGTTTTTATAAAAAGTAGTGCACAAAATAAAATTAGTGCACAAGTATAAAAATAGTGCATAAGGTTTTGAAAACCTTATATCTTTTTCGTTTCAACTCCGTTTTATACGTTATTTATGTTCACGGTTTCGTATTAAGAAAATCTATCAAAATATTACATTTATAATATTTTAGCTACTGATGAACAATAACTTTTACTGTTACTGTAAAATTATATAAAACTACTTTTATATAATTAATTATCGTAATCTCGTAAAAATCATAACTCATTCGTTTTAAGTCGATTTTTAGTGATTCTTATACATACGGATTCGTAATTAAAAGTTCTATCTAATTAAAATATTTTTATAAAATTACTTTTATAAAAACACTTTTTATCGTAAACTTGTAAATTCGATAACTCCTTCGTTATAATTCGGTTTTTTGAGTTTCATAGAAAAATATCATATATTTTTTATCAGATCTGTAAAGTTTCAGATTTTATAAAATTACTTTTATAAAATCACTTTTTATCGTAAACTCGTAAACTTCATAACTTCTTCGTTCTAACTCGGATTTTCGAGTTCTCTACATGCTTAGAATCGTCATGAAATTGTACTTCCTTCAATAAAATATAAAATAATATTATTTTTGTTGCGAATTTAAACAGAATGTTTTAGGGTTTTAATTAAAAAGTGTATAAACTTATTTTATAAACTTTTTGGCATAAATGAATTACTACAAGTCCTCTACTTTACTTAATAACACTTCTTGCATATACTTTAGGTCCTTGAATTTGTGTCCATCATGCATAGTTCAAGTTTGTCCAAGAACATGTCCATTATATTTATTCACTTGTATAAACTTTATAAATAAATAAATAACAATAATTTTCTAAAAATAATTATATAAATTATTCATTGCTTGCAATTCCTTAAATAAAACATATACTCATATTTTAAACATCATTTTAACCATGACAATAATATAATTCGAATTTCACAAGTGTAAATATTTTATAAACTTTATAAAATAAACCTAGGTGATGATTAACTATATAACAATTATATAAACATGAAATTAATATATT
Source organism: Tanacetum coccineum (assembly GCA_026074375.1). NCBI lineage: Eukaryota > Viridiplantae > Streptophyta > Magnoliopsida > Asterales > Asteraceae > Tanacetum > Tanacetum coccineum. The sequence continues at coordinate 24,070 of BQNB010085584.1, forward strand.
GAAGAGATTAGGGCTTATAAAAGACCTTAGGGAGATGAAAAAAGATGATATACAAGATCTAAACCTTAAAATTACCAAGAAAATCCTAGCTTCCAATTCAAGAAAACTCTAATTTTCTTCCTTGATTATAACCTTGAAATTACTTAACCAAGCTTCCAAAACCCTTTGTAACACCTTAGATATGATTTATATCAACCCTTATGTACTTGTATTGCCTTAGAAATCAAAGATTATAAATGGTTTAAGTTAATGTTGTGAGCCGTGGTTTTCAAAGGAACAAGAGAGAAAATGAAATGTTTTTGCTTGTGATTTGCTAAGTGTGAGAAATTATCACTTTAGGGGTTCTATTTATAGCATGAACTAGAAGTAAAAACCACCTAAGTAAATCTATCAAATGGTTTTGGTGTTTGCCATTGGTGTCCGGTTCGGTTCGGCTCAAACCCGACACTTGGTCGGTTCGAACTACATAAACCGAACCGAGCCAAACCGACCTTATTCGGTTCGATTTCGGTTTATATAGGGTTCAATCGGTTCGGTTCTCGGTTTGCAAAATTCCCTTATTCGGTTTCGGGTCGGTTTTGGTTTTTTCCGGTTCGGGCCAGTTCCGACCCGATGTTCACCCATATATACGACTGCGACTAATATCTCGGTACTAAATTTTTTTATGTAAAGAGTTTATACCCGGTGAATATATTAAGAAAATGATAAGAGTTTCAGTAAATGAAGAAGTGGTAATGATCCACCCCTCAATATAAACTATAAGTTTTGAACTTGCTCAAAACTTAACGACCAAAAAAAAACTAGATATCGAAGGAACACGTGAAAAATAATATCTCGGTTCTAAATTGATTCCATCTAACATGATTGCTCCTGGGACAGGATCAAAAAATTGAAATAGAAGGTTTTTGGTGGAGAACTGTTGAGAACATAGAAAGTGTTAACCACTCAAGGTCATGCTGTGTCGTAGGTCGTTAGTCGTAATTTATCTTATTGTGTAACAATGTATCACATATCCTTTCCAAGAGTAAACTTATGTAACATCCTTCTCCTATAAAAGGACGCTTAGGAGGAAGGAAGTGGGGGGTGAAACTAAGGATTACATATATGCTATTACATTTCCTCTTAATATTTTTCTCTCTTTAGTTTCCACCCAAGCTCTCCCGCTCTCTCTCTCTCTCTCTAAAACTCAAGATTATATTATGTGTGATTGATATATTGTATTCTCTACAATTGGTATCAAGAGCCATAAGATGATTTAGTGGTGTTTGTGTGCGTTTTTGATAAAGTTTTGGTCACGTTTTTTATATATGCGAAAATAGGCACCCGAAATCATTAAAACATACACATCAAGTTATGGTTCAGTTACAAAGAGAAAAAGCATATGGTCAGAGCCACCGACATTGTAATACGCAAGGGATAAGTTGTCCTTTAAAACACCAGCTTTAACACTTAGAGCATTGGGTACCCTAAGCCATGGCTTGAGCCATCCTCGAAAACGCCACTTGATGGCACGAGACCCACACCGCACCTCGTGTTTCGAGTGCTGAGCCACCACCACACCAAATGGTCCCTGAAAACAATAAATGATGGCACGAGACCCATACCATGAGTGGAATTTTCAGGTATTTTTCTCGTGTTATGAGAAAGCGCCAAAAGTTGGGGTACTTGATGACACCATAAATGTGGTGTTATGGAGGGAAGAATATTTTTGGTGTTATGGGGCATTATAGTGTTATGAAAAAAATTGCTGATGTGGCAGCACTTTTCCAATAACATCAACTTAACGGCATCATGGGTACCTAGTGCTCCTATGAGTTTCTGTTTGTTTGCAGGCACATGATACTCTCGAGAAATATTATGTTTCAAAGTGCCTACTATTTTAGACAACTCTTATACATTGATTTTCAATAAAACTACTGATTGACTAACCCCAAACGAAGTTCCCTCATCAACTTTTGTTTTGTCTATAGAAACGGAAACACGTCCTGCACTCACAAGGCGGTACATAATCAATAAGTACTAACTAGTAAAGTAGTTAACGAGGGAGGAAAAATGATAAATTATATGTACGTTTATTTATTAATACAAAACAATAGTTTATCAAGGGCAATTTATCTAGTTGAACAAACAAAGGAGTTCCAAATCATTCAGATTCATTCAGAAGTAGTATTTTGAAACTTAAGACAACAAACTGGATCTTTTAAAAAGGGGCAATTTCATATCTCCCCTCCTTTTAGTTAGAAATTTCATATATACCCAAACATGCATTCAAAACATTGTACATTATGCATTCAATACTTTCATTTTGGGTATATATGAAATTAATCATGAAAGTAGGGTGATATATGAAATTAATCCTTTAAAAAAAAAAATAGTACAAGTATAACAATATGACACCATACAAACATGTTTAACTTACAAAGACAAAATACATACTCCTTCTGTTCTGAAATTACTGTGACAAAAAACAAACAATTTAAGAAATGTGTATTTATTACTGCTTTCTCTTTCTTATTTTTTAGCAAAATGACAGTTTTACCCTTAATTAATTATTTAAGTCTTTTTTAAAGTTGGTAATAATAATTTCAAACAAGGTTAATATAGTAAACTTGATCAAACTTCTCTATCTAATTTTATTAGTGGACAATTAAATTGGGACATCTTAAAAAAAACGTGAACTTTTAATTTGGGACGGAGGGAGTATAATGTTAATGTGATTTTTAAAAGTGTATGTTGGAAATTTAGTGCAATTGTGGGAATCGAGTTACTGGAAAATGGGTTTAGAGGTACGGAGTGTACACCATCAATTCTTTGTTTCTTCCCGACTCTTTTAGTGGTTAGCTTAATGTCTATTAAATGGTAGTTTCAACATTAAATGTTTATAACTACCTTGACCTATTAAATGTGCAGTTTCAACATTAAATGTTTGTACCACTTTGACCTATTAAATGGACGTAGGGGTGAGCATATCGGACCGGAGACCAGACCGGACCAGAAAACTGGACCGGACCGGACCGGACCGAACGTATTTCGGTCCGGTCCCCTGTCTGGGGTTTTTGTTACTTTCGGTCTCGGTCCGGTCTGGTCTTACCAAAAACCCGATGATTATGCCGCAAGTGTATGATCGGTCAAAACCGAGACCGTCCCGGACCGGGGGACCGTACCAATTCCGGTCGATCCTCGGTCCGGCGTTTTGGACCACTCGGTCTCTCGGTCCGTGGTCGATCTGGGCCGGTCTGTCCGGTCCTATGGACCGTGCTTCACCTCGTAAATGGACGGTTTTCAAGTTTGATCTTATAACCCAAGATTTTTGTCATTTAAACAACTTATTTATGAAGGAGGTTATTAATAAATTAATTGACCGATTAATATTTCATAACTCCTTTTGACCAGGGTGTTACAACTTGTTTTATTAAGAGTTTTACATCCTTTTAAATAGAGATGACACTTGGATGGAATGCACACAGAAACATAAACAATTAAAGGCGAAAGGGTTTTCTAGAATTGTGCCTAATTCAGAACATTGCATTTGGTCTTATCACCTAAGAGTTATTTCGTATTACCCAGCATTAGGGTCAGATTAGTTTCTTTTGGAAAATGATTACATGATTCCATTTGATATAATTATCTTCACCTTGTTATGAGAACTACACAACCAACAATTAAAAGAAAATATTTTGTGATAATCAATGACGAATGCAATGAAGCACATGGTGGCTAATTTCTCCAAGCTGGACAAGTTCGAAGGGGTTGATTTCAGATGATGGCAAAATGGGATGCACTTTCTTCTTTCTACCATGAGTGTGATGCATGTCCTAAACACACCAATTCCTGATGATGAGGATGATGCAATAGTGTAGCAAATCGGGAGAATGATACCACGACACAATGATGACTATGTGTGTCGTGGTATCATTCTCAATGGTATGTTTGATTCCTTGTTTGATATTTACCAAAAATTTGAATATGAAAAAGAACTATGGGATTCCTTGGAGGCTAAATGTATGGCTGAAAAGATGGATCAAGTAAGAAGTTTCTTGTAAGTAATTTCAAAAATTACCAAATGATTGATTCAAGATCCAGTTATGGAACAATACAATGAACTTCTTGATATACTTTACACAACATAAAATGAATATGGATGAGGCTATTCAAGTCTCTTGTATCATTGATAAACTCCCTCATTGGAAAGATTTAAAGCATACCTTGAAACATAAGAAGGATGAATTCATGATACACAAGATGATCCCTCATTAATATATAATGACTTCCTCCAAACGATTTTGTCATGATTCATTTTACAAAACAAAGCATATAAGGAATAATTACCTTGATAGTAGTCATATGCATGTGCCTTTCGCAGGGC
>BQNB010085585.1:0-28434 GCA_026074375.1 Tanacetum coccineum
TCCCCCTCGATGTAAGCTCCCCTAGCTTGGGGCACCAAAGAATCTAGCTATGGGGTGCTACAAAACAAAGTTAGTAGACAAAAAAATATATATATGACAATTACATATGCACACATATACATTCAAGCAATAAACAACCATCATCATCACAACAATAAAAATAATGTTAAATCTATTATAAGGGATAAAACATAAAATTTGGCGTAAAACCCACATGAGAAGTGCTAAAAAAATTACAAACAACCTAGAAATGAAAAACACCTAGAAAGATCCTAAAACTTGGGATACAATCTTGTCTCCCATATAATCTAAAGGGTTGAGGTACCACAAGAGTGGATTTAGTGCGGAAAGTATGGTGGGTTTGATGAAGAGCCGATGTGGTGTTGAATGTATGAGAACATGTAGTTGACACGGTTTCAGAGCATTTAGATCTCATGCCTTGTGGTGCTACAACATTGGCAAAACATGTTGTGGAGGTGAGGAATGTCATTTGTAAAAACAAAATCAAAAATGTTTGTAGGGTTGGGAAAATCTTGATTTCTAACATTTGGTGGTGGATGGTGAATGTTTTCAAGTAGAGGTGCATTGTTGTGGAGGTGAGATGTATTATTGTTAATGTTAACAAACAATGGTTGAGTTGATGGTAGTGACTTAAATGCTAATGGTGGATGTGGAAACCCAGGTGGTGGTCATGAGACATGTGGTGGTAGAGATGGATTTGAAGGGCCCGGTGGCCAATTGTCCATAGTTGACACATAGGGGTCATTTTTGATGAGGTTAGTGGTGGAAGTTCTTGAGGTTCAAGTTTTAGTAGGATGACAAAACGGAGTTTGGGTGGAGGTGCAATGTGAGTTGGTGTCGGAGACTCACTTGGAGATGATGATGAGGTGTAGTATGTACTCTTGCTAGAGATGGATTTTGATGGAGCTTGTGGTGGTGAAAGGGATTTCTTTTGAGGAGGTTGTGAAGGAGTTCTCTCATTAGGATGTTCCTCACTTGAGGATGTGAGATTGACATAGGTTGGATACTTGACACTTATTCTTGCGATTTTTCTATTGAAATTTGGTGAACTTGTTTTTGAAGAGCTAGTCATGGCGATGAACTAGTAAGGTTTGTATGTGAGAATTGTGAGAAATGTGAAGAAAATGGTGTTTGAGGGTGATGATTATAAGGTGAAATTGGTGAAGTGGTTTATATAATCGTTCTTGGATTATATGGAGAACATGTTATATCCTAAGGTTTAAATCTCATATAGTATCACATAGCATAATTATAAGAAAAAGTAGGAAAAGTAAAAAATCAATAATTTTCGAATTTTGGCGCCTGACCTGGTGATCCACGGATCTACCTAAACAAGGTATGGATCTACCATATGGTGGATCCGTGGATCTCTGGTACTTGCAAAAACAACTATAACTGCATTTTGCAGCCAAAACTTTAACAAACTAGCATGCAAGCATCAAAATCTACTACCAAATAGCATTAACATGCTAAAATATCCATAAGTCATAGTAAGATAAAGTGAGTACGTAGTTTCAACATCTAGTTTAAGCATGCAGATTCAAGTAGACAAGTTGATAATCGAAAGACACGATAATTAAACATGTAAATTATTTCGCAAACAAAGCTCCCTTCAACGACATCCCTTCTTCAACATCTTTGCAATCGATTTCATAATTTCATGTATTGACTATACATGTAGACTTTGGAAGTATCTATGTTTAATTTATTGATATTTTCTTCATCTAGTAAAATTCTAATCTCGGTTGTGTTCATGATCAGAGGTTTTGTAATTGGAACTTGTAATTAAAATTAACATCTTTTGATTAGATTTCCGTTTACGATTATTTTTGAGAGGATGGAGGATCATTATCCATGATGAGTTCCATCATTCCTAATCCTAATCTTAAATAATTAAATACTTCATGTTTTAAAGGCTTAGTTAATATATAGGCTATATTGTCTTCGAATGCAACTTTCTCAATAGAAATGTTTCCTTTTTAGACGTTATTGCGAAGAAAGTGGTGACAGATTTCTATATGTACGGGGTTTTTACTTAATTCGATAGCGCCTTTATTATCGCACATAAATAGAACGTCGTCGAAGCGTATGTCGTAGTCGATGAGAGCTTGTTTCATCCATAGTGCTGGTTGACATGCCTTCCCAGTGGAGACGTATTCGGCTTCGATCATGGAGATAGCAAGGGTTGTTTGTTTCTTAGCGAACCAAGATGTCAAACAACATCCCATGAACGTACAAAGGCCACTAGTGCTTTTATGATCAACGTAATCGCCCGCGTGGTCAGAGTCGGCATAAACTATAGTTTCTACTCTGGTTCCTTTCAGATACCATAATCCTAAGTGACTAGTTCCTCTAATATACCTAAATATACGCTTAACGGCTTCTAAATGGGTAGTCTTAGGATTTTCTTGGAAACAAGCACATAAGCAAACACTAAACATAATATCGGGCCTACTTGCAGTTAAATAAAGTAAACTACCAATCATACCTCGATATTTAGAGCTATCCACGGAGTCGGCTTCATCGTCCTTAGTGAGCTTGATCTCCGTTGACATCGGCATCTGTTGGGTAGGTGGGTGGGGGGGGGGGGGGGGGGGGGGGTGGGTGGGGGGGGGGGTTTGGTTGGAATCTTCCAACCCGAACTTCTTTAACATCTCCTTGATGTACTTGGATTGATTAAAAAATATTCCGTCTTCCATTTGTTTGATTTGAAGACCCAAGAAGAAGTTCAACTCGCCCATCATACTCATCTCAAACTCGTCGTGCATGATTTTCGCAAAATCATCACACAAGTTTTGACTCGTGGAACCAAATATAATGTCGTCGACATATATTTGAACAATAATAAGATGTGACTTTGATTTCTTAGTAAAAAGTGTGTTATCGACCATTCCTATTGAATACTCATGTTTTATCTTTTAATGCTTCATTGACATTTTTGGGTTCTATTGTAGATATAAAACAAAAGAAATTACTATGATTTTGGGCTTGAGATCTTAAGGTTCTTTGATTGAGATTTCCTATGACTTGATCTAGTGGATGATTTTTGGACTCCTTAATGTTAACGATTTCGTCAATTTCTATCGACTCATCTTCTTCATTATTAATATTTACTATTTTGGTTTTTTTTATAATAGCTTCTTCTTCACTAACATCATCATCAACTAATGGTGATAATTTGGTAGGAGGAGGAATTTAATCGAATTTCACGTTGAGTGATTCTTTGACTTACATTGTATGTTTGTTTAGGACCATATAAGCTTTGCTATTTTGAGAATACCCTAGAAAAACACCTTCGTATGACTTTGGGTCAAACTTGGTGTTAGATAGTCTTTAGTATTCAAGATGAAGACGATTTCTCCAAATACTTTAAAATATCTAAAGAAGGTTTTCTACTCTGAATTTGGTCGAATTAATATTCTATTTAATATATAAGTTGACGTATCAACGGAATTACACCAAAACTTTAGGAATAATTGTTTCTTTAAGCAAAAAAAAATGGGTTGGTCCTAGACATCTCTTGTAAGGTCTTATTCTTTCTTTCTGCTACCCTATTTGATTCTGGAGTACGTGGAGCCGAGAAATTATGAGTAATGCCTTGTGCATCACAATAAGCTCCGAATTGTACTTCATTATCAAATTCTCGACCATGATCCGTTCTAATAGCTATTATAGAACTACCTAGTTGGTTTTGAATTTTTCTACTTAATATTTCAAATTTCTCAAAAGCTTCATTTTTAGTCTTTAGAAATCTAGTCCATGTATACCTAGAATAATCATCTACTACAACTAATGTGTATCTGATTATCTCTCCATACTTTTAATTGTCAATGGACCAATTAAGTCCATATGTAATGAATTTCAAACATCTTTTAGTGGAAACCATATTTTTAGAATTATGACTTGCATGAGCTTGCTTCCCAATTTTACAAGCATCAAAAAAATGTTTATCATATTTTAGCTTATGTAAGTTTTTAACTAATTCTTTAGATGACAACGATTGAATTAAACGCGTATTTGTGTGACCAAGTCTTCTATGCCATAAGGTAGAGTTATCTACTACAGTGGCGAGACATAATTTATCTTGAGACGTATTTCCTAATTTCATTACGTATAAACCATTTTTCCTAATCTTGTTTCCTATGATTTTACCATCTTTAATTATTTCACTACCTTCTTTCGTGAATAAGACTTGACACTTATTGTCACAAATTTGACCGACACTAAGTAAGTTAAAAGCTAAGTTATCTACGTGTTCTACATTAGATATAGTAAGAGAGTCATTAAAGATTGTACCTTTGCCTATGATCTTTCCTTTTAGGTTACTTCCAAAAACAACATTACCTCCGTCGTATGCTTTGTAGGTAGAGAATAAACTCTTGTAACCATAAAAAGAAAATAAAAACGATCATGGATGTTTGAGCAACACTATCCTTTGATCCACTCATCCGGTAGTGATTCCAAGCAATGTCTTTAAGTAAAACATACTATTTCAACAAAAACAATTCAAGTGCTTGGCCCAAGTATCTCATGGTCCGAAGAATGTTTTGTGTTGTACATCCCTGCATTTAAATTGCAATGATTATGATATTGAAATGGGGATAAATTCCCATAATGCAAAAACGAAGCCTTATTTGTTGATTGTTCCAATTCATAGGGTAAAAAGTTTTGATGAATTGGTTATCTAGAGTTTCTCCTAGATTGAGGTGTGTTGTATCTTGGTTGAGAATGAATGTTCCTTCTAGGTGGAGGTGTTTTTGATCTAGACTCGGTTTTGGCATAACCTATACCGCTTTTATGAGATGGTTTTAAAGACGGTTTCTTTGACTCATCAATGCTATTATGTATTAGTTTCTTCCTAGTAATCACAAAATCCGATCAGAAGACATAGGTGGACTAAAAACAGTGTTGTGTCCCTTTTTGCCATAGATGCGACCACGGATTCCAGGTAAGGTGATCGTGCACCTTAGGTGGAATCCGTTCGTCCCTTTTCAGCGAACTATCCAACGAAACTCACGGTTTTAGTTCCGCTTGTTGACGCTTTATCGCTATCTAATCCTAGACCTATTTTGTAACTAGGTGACTTTTGATTGTTTAACATTTCTCTTAGTGAATTAGCACTTTTATCAAATTTAACAAATTTATCTTGAGTTTCTTTAAGTTTGGCGTTTTCCAATTTAAGTTCATCACATGACTTACACGTAATATCAACTTCTTTACTTCTCTCAAGTTTCTTAATTTTCTCGTTCAATTCTAAAATTTCTTTTTCTAAAAGATCTCTTTTAGTTTTTAAAATTTTATTCTTGTTAATGATTTTTAAGCTAATTTCACATAAGCTATCGTATTCTATTTGCATACTATCATTATCAAGAGAAGATGCATTATCACTATAATGAGAAGAGTTAAGAGTTACCTCATTCGACGATTGAGCCATGAGACAAGTTTCATCGTTGGTTTTGTCTTCAGTGTCATTTTCGCTATCACTCCAAGAACCTCCAATGAAGGCCTTTTGATCTTTGTTGCGAGATGGTTTTGGACAATCGCCAATGAGATGATTTGGATCACCGCATCTAAAACATTTCCGGTCACTCTTTCCTTTCTTCTCATCTCTTTGTCGGAATGACTTCTTTTCTTCTCTTGGTTGCCTAACAAATTTACCCTTTCTTCTAAAGAACTTTTTAAAGTTCCTTACGGCCATAGCATATTCTTTGTCATCACTTCCGGATGTCGAAGTTTCATCATCACTATACTCTTTCTTAGCTTTCAAGGCAATGGACTTAACTCTTTCCTTTTTGCCTCTATAGATTTCGGAATCTTTTTCCATGACAACTTCATGTACTTTTAGATTGCCGATAAGCTCGTCTAGGGCTAGTGATGACAAATCTTTCGATTCTTCAATCGTCGTGACCTTTGCTTTCCATTTAGGATGTAGAGCCCTAAGAAACTTCCTAACATAGTTCTTGCTAGAGAAACCTTTATCAAGAGCTTTAAGACTAGTAATAATAGTGTTAAATCTAGCAAAACCGCTATCAATAGATTCTTCTTCAAGGATAGTAATTTGTTCATATTGTTGAACAAGATCAATTTTATTATCCTTTACTTAGCTATTACCTTGATGTGTGATTAACAACGATTGCCAAATATCTTTAGTCGTTTTACACAGAAAAATTCTTTCGTATTCGTTTTTAGGTAAAGCATTATCAAGAACCATTTTAGCTTTATTATTTTTAGCAAGTTTCTTTTTAAGATCGTCGGATTGTTCTTCAAAGGGAACTGATGACATCAAATAACATCTATTTTATAGCATCATTTATCCCATATAATTAACCCATTTTGTATAATTATTGCAAGAATTGTTACTTAATCGTTTATATTTGAGAATTGCAGTAATTATGGAGTACTTGGTGAAGATTATCTAAAAGGCACGCATTTTGGAGCTTAAATGAAGATGTAGAGTATTGTATAAAGTGTAAGATATCGCCACTTACCTTGTAAAGTATGTGAAGTTTGGGATGAATGGAAAGTTGACCATTACGGGAACGCCAACTTAGGTTGTTGTTTTTTATCTATGATCAAGACGTTGTAAATAGTTGTGTCTTTATCATGGTAACGATCGGGAAAAAAGTGTCTAGCAACATGTATTTTAGACTTAATCTATTTGTTTTGTAATTTTTATTTAACAACAATTTAATTTCCTTTCCTAATCATTAACCATGGGTTTTACGCGAATGAGGATGTGATCGAGCATGTATGTCTATTCCATCGTTACGGCCATGTATGTGTATCTCAGCTGCCTTGTTGGTTTATTTCTATTGGTGAAAGTTAGAAGATCCATACCGTATATTACTCTACTATTCTGACTCTTTAGCTTATTCAAGGTAGGAGTGAGCAGTCACATGTGTCTATCCCATCATTACGGGTGTGTATGTGTGGTCTTTGTCGCCCTCATGGAATATTGGTATCAATAAAGATTAGTTAGAGTAATCAACCCTAAGCCTTCTCATATAAACCCATATTTACCTTTATAAACTCGTTACTCCTTAGCATTAGCGGTGGAGATGTGTATCCTTGCCAAGCTTATGATAGAATACTCGTCACGACCGAGCAATTGAGCGAATTAGTTACATATTACCACATAGATTAGTTGAGTGATTTGAGTGTTTTCATCTTCCTATTTCGTGAGGTGTTTGGTTATGTACTTGTAATAGATCAAATAAATGCTTTAATAGAAAATATCCTTAGGGAAACATTTTCTATAGACTTCTAAAGGCTACTTGAGGACAAGTAGGATTCAAGTGGGGGGATATTTGATGACATCAAATAACGTCTATTTTATCGCATCATTTATCCCATGTATTTAACCCATTTTATATAATTATTGCAAAGAATTGTTACTTAATCGTTTATATTTGAGAATTGTAGTAATTACGGAGTACTTGGTGAATATTAGCAAAAGGCACGCATTTTGGAGTTTAAATAAAGATATTTTGAAGATTACTATTCTGAAGACCAATACGCCGTATCCATCAAGGAAGATATGGCGTATCCGTGCCTGCACTCACCAAAGACCACAAAGGAATGAAGATCAATATGCCATATCCAGAAGAAGTCAATACGTTGTATTAAAGATATAGTATGTGAATATTCTAGAAGATATCAAACGTGGTCCCTACTCCAAGAAACCCCCAATACGCCGTATCCAATTCCTTAGATACGCCGTATCGAACCGACTTCCAGACCCTATAAATATAAAACTCAAAAATGAGTTTTAAGTGTGATAAATCATATTCTCGATACCTAAACCACAAAATTCGATTTTTAGAGGAGAAAGAGAGCAGAAGAGGTCTTGCAACGCATTCCAATCCATAAAAGACAACGTGTAATTCCATATACTTTAGTAATCGTTCAATTTTTGGTATCATTCGTTAACTCGGTTAGTTTACCTTGGCTAAATAATTGCTCTTGTATTTTTTATGACGTTTGAAGGCTAATACCTTCGGGTATTAGCCATTATTATGAAGATTTGAATGTTTGGTATTGTTTATCTTGATTTCTTAATTTATCGTTGAATGCTTGTTTATGTTTATCAATTTATACTTGTTTACGTGCTTTTGTATACGACCTATCATTCAAGTCGATCTAGTGTTATGGACCAATTAATCTAGAGTCTGGGATAGCTCTTCATATAGTGATTTATACATCTAGAATCATAGGATCACAAATATTGTCCTACTAAATTTGTGTCTAGGATACGCTTCGGGCTTAACTAGTTAATTGGATATTTCCAATGGTTTATTGAACGTGTTAACTAGAAGGTGAACCTAGATAATTCAACAAATAATGTACTGATTCCATTGGATAGTTGGACAAGTGGACAACTAGTGTATAAATCGTCGTTAAGCGGTATGTGGGTAAAGTCTCTATGAGCTAGGGTTTAACAAGATCACCATTGCTTTAATCCCTAAGATAGATTATAATCAGCAAATTAGGATGCTTTATGCGGATGCTTTAATTGGGACAAAATTAATGTGTCTAGGTCTTAGGAAGAAGTCCCGCCTAAGTCTTAAGAATGATATGCCACCTCGAGAGAAGAAATCATTGCACTTAATAAACAAACCAGCGTTCTAATCGGATTAATAATGGTTAATATAGCTTTCTATCATAAGGCTCGACCGCTCTATTATATTCTGTTAATTAGCTTGCGTAGGTTAAAGTGTCTTGAATTGATTGTAGTAACCGACCAAACCGTGCCAGTCTCTCGGGCTAAAAACCCCCTTTTTACTTGTTAGAATTAGGATTAGAACTAACATGGGATTAGCATAGGTTTGACTTAGATTAGAATTAAAATAGATTAGATAACCAAGATATAAACAAATTGATAGATTTAACCTCGCTTCAAGGGTTTGTCACCTTACTTACCACGAAGCTACATCTGATCGGGTACACTGCCCATTAAAATGTTGTTTTTAGGTATAGTCAGCATAAAATAAATAGTAAAAATTGATACATAATAACACCTACACAATGACACATCAACCTAAAACTGAGTTTAGGATCGTCTATTTATAGAGTCTGGAAACTCATCGATACGCCGTATCGAGCAATGTGGGATATGGCATATTGGGGATTTCTTGGAGTAAGGACCATGTTTGATATCTTCCAGAATATTTTATTACTATATTGTGAATATAGGGTATTGATGTCTCCTGGATACGGCATATGGATCTTTAGTTCTTCGTGGTTTCTTGTGAAGTGTAGGCACATATACGCTGTATCTTCTTGCTGGATACGGCGTATTGATATAAAATCAGTTGGTTCTTCTTCGTTGACCAAAGTATTGTATATGGCATATCGTTGATGTGGATACGACGTATTCTTCAAAGTCAGCCGATGGTCTTTTGATTCGTCAAAGTCTTTGATGCGTCGTATAGGTCTAGAATAATACGACATATTTGTTGTCAGATCAGTAGACTTTCTCGAACTCTTCATTTAAGCTCCAAAATGCGTGCCTTTTAGATAATCTTCACCAAGTACTCCATAATTACTACAATTCTCAAATATAAATGATTAAGTAACAATTCTTGTAATAATTATACAAAATGGGTTAATTATATGGGATAAATAATGCTATAAAATAGACGTTATTTGATGTCATCACATATACATGTCAAAAACTGTTCCAAACTTCTTAAACATCATCCACAACTTACCCATCCCTCAATCGCTTGAAAATTTAAAGAACATAAATGATACCGCGGAGTTTCGTTTGCCACCGGTGTAATTTATGGAAACTAGAAAGGGAGGGTTGAATAGTTTTTACCATTTTATAAAACAAAACTTAGATTGTCAACTTATGTGAATTCAAGAGATATACACAAGTGTATTTGATAGCGATTCAATAAGTAAATAATCAATCTACAAAATATAAACAAGTAAGGATAGGAAAGATCAAACCAATGACACTATGATTTATAGTAGTTTGGCTGCGAAGCTCCTCTTCGCCCTACTCCACTCCCCAAGTACCCAACTTGATATTTTTCTTCACTATGTCAACAAGCTCCCTTTAGGCGGAGAAAACCGTACACGTCGCTTACACTTTTTTTGGTACTAAGTTAAATACCGAGTTCTACTTCGAGATAGAACCAATCTAACACACTATGTATTGTGTGGCCTAAATACTAATCTATCATACACATATGATACACATAACACACAACACAAGATATACAAGATGAATGATGTAACATCCCAGAATTTTCGAATTTAGAATGACAATGTCAATCTTTGACTTTTAGGGTCTGGCTTGACTTATAAGAACGATCATCTAAATCACGTTTTCACGACTCGGACTCTAAAGCAATTTGATGTGGAATGACATTCCTGACAACTTTTTAGTTTTGCCCGAGACCTGGAAACGAGCCGAAAAGGGCTAAAACAGCACCGCAAACATTATTCGAACAATATACAACGCGGACACACAAAAACAATTAAATTTGTTTTTAGTTATCAGTATTTATTTAATAAAAATATTAAATAAATTATTCATCATTTTTAATTAAAAGCGTTTTTGAAAACGCGACTATTCGAGTTGAAATCCATTTTTATTTCAGACGGAGCGAAACCGGTTCACAAAATGAATAACAGATATTTTATTTAATGTTATAAAATATTTCTGAAATATTATCAAATAAATACTCATTTTTATCAGAAAAATGATTATAAAAACAATGGCGCAAGTTTCGAGATTTGAATCGGTCGTTAAGTCGCTCAAATGAGTCCCGAACCGATATTTATAAAAGTATAATAAAAATGTTACACTTTTTACCCCTAAACTATTATAACTTTTCATTTTAAATTTATATATATTTAAACTTATACATCTTTTTTTTTCATTTCCACCTTAATATACACACACACATTTTTTTTATACAACTCTTTCTCTCCCCACCTTCTTCTCCGGCGACCCCCACCCCCGCCGGCCACCACCGCCGCCGCCGGAAAACTTTTCCGGCGGACTTTTCCGACCAACACCAAATATGCTTCCACTCACCCGATCTACTCGATCCCCTACACCACTCTCTCCCACGCGCCTATATCCACCACCAACACCACCACAGCCCCGCCACCATCTCCATAGCCGAACCACTGTCACCACCTCCATCTCCTCGCCACCGCCACCTTCATAGCACCAAGGGTGCGTTTGCTTCACGTATAACAAGCCACGAAGGGCGTGTTTATTTCGTTTGGTTTAACAGCCCTAAAAAAAAAAAAAAAGGATACGTTGGGTTGTTAAAAACACCACCACCAAACGGGTGCGCTTGGTTTTGTTATAGAAACGAAGGGGTGTTTGTTTTATAGGTTATAGCAAAAGGGTGCGTGGGGTTTAGCAGCCAACAAGGGTGCGTTGGTTGGGCTGTAAAACAGCCGGGTCGGATTGGTTTGCGTCGGGTTGTTATACAACGGAAAAAGGGTCCGTTTGGTTGTGACAGCCGCCATCAAGGGGATGCTTCGGGTTTGGTTCGCGGGTTAGCACCACAAAAGGGTGCGTGGGGTTTAGGTTATAATCACTAGGGTGTGTTTGTTGGGTTTGGCTAGGGACAGCCGGGGCATCGGGGTGTTTGTTTGGCTGTCGAAAAGCCGGGACAGCCGAGGGGCTGTCGGGGTTGGGTGTCTACACGACATAGGGTGCGTTTGTTTTGTTTTCATAAGAATAGGGTGCGTTTGGCTTGTCTTATAACACCAAGGGGTGTTTGTTTTGAGTCTTGGCAGCAAAGAGTGCGTTTGGCTAGTTTCCACCAACAAGAGTGCGTTTGGTTATTAAAATGGATTAGGGTGCGTTTGGTTGTAACAGCCAACGCCAAGGGGTGCGTTTGGCTGTTATAAATACTAAAAGGGGCGTGTTTGGTTTGAATATAACAACAAGGGGTCCGTTTGGTGTAGTAGAAAATGAACCAGGGTGTGTTTGGTTTTATTATACTTAGGTTTGTCGGCTAAATATAAATTTAAAACTTGATAATAAAATAATTGACCCTACATGACAGCACATCAGTTACCTCATTCGACGATTGAGCCATGAGACAAGTTTCATCGTTGGTTTTGTCTTCAACGTCATTTTCGCTATCGCTCTAAGAACCTCCAATGAAGGCCTTTTGATCTTTGTTGCGAGATGGTTTTGGACAATCGCCAATGAGATGATTTGGATCACCGCATCTAAAACATTTCCGGTCACTCTTTCCTTTCTTCTCATCTCTTTTGTCCAGAAAGACTTCTTTTCTTCAACTTGGGTACCCTGTAAATCTGCATCTAGTTTGGTTGTAGCCATTGGTGTACAAACAGTATCATATTTTTTCATCCCATGTTAAGAAGATCCAAAGTATATTGTGGGTGACATATAAAGATTCCTCGGGGTGATTGATGAACTTGAAATCAAAGAAAGAACTTCATTTCATCGATCATTGACATTTCAAAATTATCTTTCATTAATTTTTCAAATCTTTTTGGAAACACTGGTTTAGTTGACCCAACAATTATGTCATCGACATATGTGAACTAGTAAAATGTCATCCCCATGTCTTCTTGTAAACAATTTCATATCGACAATACCTTTTGTGTAATGGTGTTCGATTAAGAATGAGGAAAGCTTGTCATACTAGGATCTAGGAGCTTGTTTGAGACCTACAGAGTTTTCTTAAGACGATATACGTGGTTCGGAAAGTCTGGATCTACAAATCCATCCGGCTGGCGAACAAAAACTTCCTATTTTAGTGGACCATTCAGAAATATCGTTTTGACATCCATTTGATAAATAGGAAAGTTCTTGTGAGCCGCGTATGCCACAAAAATTCTGACAGCTTCAAGTCTTGCAACTGGTGCAAAAGACTCCTCAAAATCGATTCCCTCTTCTTGATGATATCCTTTGGCCACTAAACGAGACTTGTTCTGAATAACTGTGTTTTCAACATCAGTCCTGTTTTTCCAAATCCATTTGACTGCAATTATGTTTCTGCCAATAGGACATTCAACAAGTTTTCAAACATCAAGGCGTTTGAACTAGTTAAGCTCATCTTGCATCGATTCAATCCAGCTGGCATCAAGCATAGCTTCCCTGATATTTTTCAGTTCTATAGTACTCACTGATTAGTGCCGTACATACAACTTCAGTATCAGTGTGAAGTTGAAGTCTTGTCATTACTAGTTGTGGAAACTAGAAGGGGGGTTGAATAGTTTTTACCATTTTATAAATAAAACTTAGATTGTTAACTTATGTGAATTCAAGAGATATACACAAGTGTATATGATAGCAATGCAATAAGTAAAGAGTAAGTAAGTCGAGGCGCAAGGTATAAACAAGTCATGGTGGGGGGGGATAGGAAAGATCAAACCGATGACACAATGATTTATAGTGGTTCGGCTACGAAGCTCCTATTCGCCCTACTTTACTCCTCAAGTACCCAACTTGAGAGTTTTCTTCACTATATCAACTAGCTCCCTTTAGGCAGAGAAAACCGTACACGTCGCTTACACTTTTTCTTGTACTAAGTTAAATACTGAGTTCTACTTCGAGATAGAACCAATCTAATACACTATGTATATCTATTGTTGTGTATTACGAAGTAACACCCCATTTGGTATTCCGCTGCGTTGTAAGTGATTTTTGGGGGTGTTACAAATGATTATCACAATTGTGACGACACAACTAAAATATTAACACTTGAAGCTTGACGTCTTCGTTAGTGTTCTTTACTAAAGAGTGGAATGAGTTGATCACTTGTAATTGATTATGAAACAAGTATAATGATCAAAGAATAAGAAAAAGATAAAAGATATGTGTAAAAATATTTGTTAAGAGTTGTCTAAAATGAAGACTTAAGGTTGCTATTTATAGGCAACACTTTGAAGTTCAAATACTGTCCTAGCCAACTGGTCGACGGAATCCACGAATCCACCATCAGCTGGATTCGTCCTTCAGTTTTGGTGGATCCGTAGGAGGAGCCGGGACAACCTTTATCATTTTGTGATTAACCCCAAATCTTTACAAAATATTGTTTTGCACTTAATAAAACTTGTTTATTATATTCTTCTAGAAGCAAAATATTTATTATCACTAATAAGGAAAGATCTTCTAGATTTAGGAATATTTGGAAAGATTTAGAAAGATTTGGAAAGATGGTTTCCACTTATGGTTAATCTTATTTTGTCTTACATGATTAATATAACTAGCTTATAACTAATCATGTGTTAACCTAAATCATTTGATTAGAAAAGGTTTATGCAAATGATAATATTTTTCTTTGATCATTAACTATGTTTAAAAATTTCATATTCATACCTTAAGTGATTTGTGGTCGTCAAGTAAACTTTTGACTAAATAACTTGTTTATTTAAACTTTTACGTAGTATGACATTATATTTGTTTTTATCAAAACATGAAGATCATTAAATATAAATCTCATTTTTGCGCGAATATTTATATTAACAATCTCCTCCTTTTTGATGATGACAAAATATAAACTCATACGAAATAAAAGTTTCTAAATAAGTATTTAGTAGATGAGTTTACATATCTTCTCCCCCTTTTGTCAGAGCAAAAATTGTTGTGGAGTCGCCGTTTGCAAATCGAATTTTGAAAATTGCAAGGTTGCTTGGTATTGAATGCAAGATTAAATAAATGATGAATTTGCACGTGCTCTCCCTCGGTGTAAGCTCCCCCTAGCTTGGGGCACTAAGGAATCGAGATATGGGGTTGTGCTACAAAACAAAGTTAGTAGACACGCAAATATATATATATGACAATTACATATGCACACATATACATTTAAGTAATAAACAACCATCATCATCACAACAATAAAAATAATGTTAAATCCATTATAAGGGATAAAACATAAAATTTGGCGTAAAAGCCACATGAGAAGTGCTAAAAAAATTACAAACAACCTAGAAATGAAAAACACCTAGAAAGATCCTAAAACTTGGGATAAAATCTTGTCTCCCATATAATCCGAAGGGTTCAGGTACCACAAGAGTAGATTTAGTGAGGAAAGTATGGTGGGTTTGATGAAGAGCCGAGGTGGTGTTGAATGTTTGAGAACATGTAGTTGACACGGTTTTAGAGCATTTGGATCTCATGCCTTGTGGTGCTACCACATTGGCAAAACATGTTGTGGAGGTAAGGCATGTCATTTGTATAAACAAAATCAAAGATATTTGGAGGGTTAGGAAAATCTTGATTTCTAACATTTGGTGGTGGATGGTGAATGTTTTCAAGTAGAGGTGCATTGTTGTGGAGGTGAGATGTATTGTTGTTAATGTTAACAAACAATGGTTAAGTTTATGGTAGTGGCTCAAATCCCGATGGTGGATGTGGAAACCCGGGTGGTGGTTGTGAGACATGTGGTGGTAGAGATAGATTTGAAGGGGCCGGTGGCCAATTGTCCATAGTTTACACATAGGGGTCATTTTTTGATGAGGTTAGTGGTGGAAGTTCTTGAGGTTTAAGTTTTAGTGGGATGACAAAACGGAGTTTGGGTGGAGGTGCAACGTGAGTTGGTGTCGGAGACTTACTTGGAGATGATGATGAGGTGTAGTGTGTACTCTTGCTAGAGATGGATTTTGATGGAGCTTGTGGTGGTGAAAGGGATTTCTTTTAAGGAGGCGGTGAAGGAGTTCTCTCATTAGGATGTTCCTCACTTGAGGATGTGAGATTGACATAGGTTGGATACTTGACACTCATTCTTGGTGTTAGATCCTCTAATGCATATGCATTAGATTCACTGTACTTGCTCGTATCTCTTTACCGGACTCCTCAAAGCAGGCTACCTCACTAATAGTATTGCTACTAATAGAACGGTAAGAGTGAATCACTGAATTACTATTTCAATGATTGAGTCATTAATTCATTTACTGGACCAAAATCGATATCTAGTTGACACAAGCTTGATTCAAATAGAATCTCGCAAGTCACATACCGTAGTGCTGTTTGATGTTGACACTAGAAGGATTTCCATTCGTCACTGTGAATACTAAGATTATCCCTCTGAATGTTCTGGCAAATCACGTAGGATATGCCTAGACTCTTTGATATACACTTGAGAACTAATTGGTGTTCAATACAAGTTATTTTGACATTTTATTGTCCTAATGAAGATTTATATTGTTGATCTCGTGGCTTAAAGACTCAATAGTGCATTTGGTTATAGTGATCGAAGGCTATAGCAGAGTGCCACCTATTCAATATCAACAATCTGGGAGTGAGATGTCAATAGATTACGTGTGTATCTCCATGACAAATGAGACAAGTATCTTTTGAGAGAAAGTTTAATGGAATGATAGGGAGGGGGGAGGGGGGGGGTGAAATTGGGGGAGGGGGGTGTGGGATGGGGGGATCATGTAATGGGTTGTTGCATTGCATCACTGGTCCAAGACGTCTTGTCTTCAATACTTAGACCATCATCATTGTGATTCCTGATAGATTAGATTGACTCGGTTTTCCATATTCTGCCTAAGGTTTGCGTGGCGGCTTATTATTCTTTTCACCCTCTTATCCATAGGACATTTCCTTAATTTATTCTCAACCCCTTCAGTGTTTACCAATACGTCATTACTATCACCATGTTATGATTGTTCTGGTGATAACTCATGTCTTAGTCAACATTATTCCCTTTTCTCATTCATCTCCAAATCATACCTAAGGAATCCTATTTTTAAAAGTAAGAAGGTGTACTTAGGTAGATTCCTCCAGTTATGGTTGGATCATAGGACTAATGCCTAACCTAACCATCTTATGACTTCAGAATCGTCGTGAAATAATAGGTTGTTGGGTATAAGATCGAAACCATAAAACCATTGAAAAAATCAATCAAAGTGTTTGATATAAATCAAAACGTTTGACACTTTGAGAGTTTCTTTCTTTTGAAATGCCCCCCTACATATGTGCATTGGTATTCGAAATGTTTTTGCACATGAAAGAAAGAGTTAATTATCTGCACTTAAACTCTTGAGTCTTATAGATCATATTACTCTTTTAATGATCACATTTTAATCACATTTTCTCCCCTTATGGAAATAACTAATCCTTTAGTATTTTCATACCAATTGATTAAAATTTGAGACATGAAAAAGTTTCATGGGGAGAAAAATGTTAACACATATATTGCATGAATTATTAGAACATTTTTTTGTTTTTCTCCCCCTCAATTCCACGTATGACACCACATATATGACATTAAGAAAATATGGTTTGACGTTTTTTAAATTTCATGTGAAATTGAGATTGAGCCACTTTTATATGTTTTAACAAAATGAGTGTTTTAATATTTTTAATATTTAACATCTTTTATTTGTTTAAACATTTTGAAATGTTTTAGACACACAAAGTTAACATGTGAGAATGTGTCTAAAAGCATTAAAACTTGGTTTGATATGCCCCCCCTCCTCAAAAATTGATTCACTTATAGAAAATTATTCGACTTTTGAAAGTTTCATGAGAAGGGAGTGTTGAACACACAATTTTGAAAGATTTTAAAAAACCCATTAGAGAAATTTTGAAATTATTATGTTTTAACAGTTTTTGAGAAACCAATGTTTACATGGAGCTCTAAAAGACTTTGAATGCCTTGTTGTAATGATTTTTTTGTCAGCTCAAGTTCCGAGAAGATTTTATCTTCTCGTTGTGAGGAAAAAGTGTAAATAGTGGACACTTACCTTTATTTTAAAAAGAAGGACGATCTAAGCTGATATTACTTATGAAGTCGATGTGTTCTCGAGCAAGAAGATTTTAAAAAATGCTCAGGACGAAGAAGATTTCTCTTATTTTGAAGATAAAGCGTACTGAAGCGTACACTTTTCTTTTCTCTAAAACTGGGTTGTGTACTAAAGTATACACAAGCCATTGAAATTATTAGAAATGACATGTCAAAAAGATTCTTTTTGGTGTTTTTGAAAATTTTTATATTTTGTTTTTGAATTTTCTATTTTTTGTATTTTCTTTTTGAAATTTTATAAAATAATTAACAATGGAATGTTTATATAAAGAAGATGATGATAAAATATTTACATCAGGTGAACCCTTTGAAGAAATAGGTTCGGACGCCGTTGAAGTACATGTACTCAAAGATGAATAGTTTGCACAAATAACAGATTTAGGAGAACATGTTTCCTTTCCTAATGGTATTGCACTATCATTTGAGTTGAGGCAAGTTCCAACTGTCTTTCCTATGGGAATCCACCTAAGACCTACATAAGTAAAGATTCTAACCCCCCCCCCGTTGGTTTCCATGTAAGACCAGATCTAGGAGGCGTTTTTTTACATACACAGCGGAAGACTTGTTTGAGTAAAATTTTTGTCCTATAGGGATATGTCTTTCATGTTTCTTAGAATTACTTTTTCTTTTCTACGTGTCGCCCCCCCCCCGGCTCCCCACGGCATGTATCTCTTTGTTGTCTTATGGGATTGTTTCTTACCCCAAGAATTCACCTCTTTCAAGAGGTTTGTTATACAAGTATCATGATTTGCATTAAAGACACATTTTTGACATGTCGAGCAGACAAAGCATTTAGAGTCCAAAAAAGAACTAGAATCCGTAGGGTGTTCTGCTTTGGGCATAGCAGTTTTGTTAAATAGACTACTCTTAATGTGTAAGGCCAAATCCTATGATATTTGAATCGTCTCCTGGAAGGTATTTGGTTTGCTACCATACAGCATTTTGAAATCTAGTAGAAGGCATCACCTCCAATTTTTCTGAATTCTTATCTCTTTTTTGGTGTCTTTTTTCTTAGCTTCCTCTAGGTAGTGATTATGAACCATGTCATTTGAACTAAATCTTGGCACGTTCTTTGAGATATTCCTAGTTTCGCTAGATGCAATCATATGATAAGGTTTTGCAAAAGCAGGAGCTCTTACATTAGTCCAATAATATGGAGTGACTGGTTTTGGAAAATCATTATTTGTATCAACATAGGAGGCAAAAACCGTGGTTTTTTGAAAAAGTTAGGTCATTTTAGATTTAAAACGCATTCGGTTGATCTAACAAACTTATAGGTTTCTAAGTGGATAGTAAAGGCGGTTCCCTAATATTGACGGTTTCATAAACTTAGTATCCACACTATTTCCTTTTGACTTTCTTAATTTGTTTTGTAAAGCTGCATGGGAAAAACCTTTTCCTGAATATGTGCTTTTAAGTGCTCGTTTTCCTCAAGTAATTTCACTACTTTGCATTCCAGTTCGATGTTAATTGATTCAGTTACATGTATGTCGGTTTTAAGTTTGACTTCATTGCTTGTTTCTTTCAAAATTTGACCATGTTGCCCTGATTTTAAAACATTGTTTTTCAATTGAACTTCAAGATTAATGCAATGTGCTTCGAGTTTTGAAAAATCTTTTTGAAATTAGGAAACGGTCTTTTTGAGGCAACAATTTTTACTTTCCAAAGAAGAATTTTGTTCAAACATATCGTTCTCATACACATGGCTATATGACTCAGATATGGTCGAATCAAACTTGGTTTTGAGAAATTCTGTCTGAATGTCCAAAATTAAAAACTTTTCATCAAACTCATCTTCAAGAGACAAAACATACTTTAAATCATCTTTCATTTCTTTGACAAGACTCTTTTCAAAGCTGTTTAGTTGAAGATTCATGTTTCTAGCTAACGGTTCAAACTCTTCAAACAATCGTTTGAGAACTTTTGTCATGACAACATTATCATGATTCCAAGGTGTGAAGAAATTCATCTCGTTTGATTTCTTGTTTTAAAAAATTTTGTTTTTCAAAATTAAGCATCGAATGTTTGACAAAACAAAAGTATTTCATTGGAAGACTGTTCCAAAGTTTTGGATCATAATTTACCAGTTGAGCTTGCTCCAAATATTTTTTCAAGTTAACTTGTCTTCTTTTCAAAGGAACTTTTGGGGGTTCTTTAAACTGAGTCTCACCATATACAAAGCCATGGTACGAAAGCGGGGATTTTCTTTGTTTTACTTTCATAAGTTTTTCAGCTTCACATTTTAACTCTTCTTCAGAATGATCTTATGATCAGAAAGCATGTCTTTTCCCATTTCATCAATGTTATACAGACTTGGTGTTAACTCCTTGGCTTTGTTAAATATAAATGGGTTTTCAACATCATTTAGTATCTCAAAGCCCAGCCCTTGTTTTCCCGTATTAACATTGTCTTCTTTTAGAAGCAACATATTGAAAAGTTTTGAGCAGTTTGTCCTGCTTTTAGCAGTTTATTGTTAAGATCGTTTATTATTAAGCATAAAAGATCTTGATTGATGACTAGCGTGTGTAGATCAAGGTGTAATTAGTGTGCGTTTAGAGAGAGAATTTCTTAACCTTTTCTCATTTGATATTCATACAAATGACTTGGTGTGTAGGAATCACATCATTATGGTAGCCTAATGCCTTATTTATACTTAGAGATGTAACTAAGTATACTATAAATACAATAGTAGTCCCTGCACTATTTCCTTCTATGCACATTGATCCTAAATCTATGTATATATTCTATTATTACATCAAAATGTGGAATTTATCTTTAATTCCAACAATCCCCCCTATGTAATGATAGGATAGATTTGGATCTCTTTCTTTTGTAGCTCAAAAACGCTGAGAATTCTTTGTAAAAGCTGATGATGACCTTGTTGCATATCTCCCCGATAAAAAATTTTCCTCCCCCTATATAATAGATAATAATTATCTTATCTCTGAATGTATTAACTCTAACTCTCGAACTCGAAGAATACAACCATTCTAAAAGCTAACTTGATCTTCTTTTGCAACTTGATTCTTTAATAGCTTGTATGAAATCTTTATCTTTGAACTTGATCTTGAAAATAGATTTCAATCACATGATGTTGCTGATGAAACATCTTGAACACGATGATATTGATTGAGCATTGCTTTGTAAAAGACTTGAACACTTATCTTTATCCTTGAATCTTCATACTCTTTTAGCTCCCCCTCAATCTCATATCCATCTCTTGAAGTAGTAAAATTTGATTGTTTGAAGAAAATGTTGATATTCTTGAGAAGTAATTTCATGTAAATGTCGTACCGGCTATCTCGATCTATCTTTGAAGTTAATGAAACACTACAACTTATTCAAAACACTTGATGAAGTAACCTCAATCGTGAATACAAATCTTATCTTCTTAATCAAACTACTATTACCATAACGATTTCTTTCTTTACTAATTTCTTGATTTGTCCCATATATTCTTGCTTATATCTTCTCCCCTTTCATATACTAGGTTGACCTACATTTTCACGCCGCAAAGTATACTTATAATCTTTTCTTTCCCTCATAATTGGCTAAAACTAAGATTATATCTTCTCCCCCTCATGATGATTATGATCCATCGTGAGCATCATGATCATATAAGCTTCCAAAATAAGCTTCGGGTGAAGAATATCCTTTGAAGTCCATGAAATTGAAATTGAAAATAATTTCTTTTCTCTCTAAGAATCAAAATTCTCCCCCGTTATAATAAACATACTCCCCCAAAATAACTCATAAGCTCCCTCAAACCAACAAACTTGAGTGCTATCATTCCCGTGAAAGTTGAAAGAAACTTTTGTCGTTATAAGATTGGTTGAAGATGTCATGCTTGTGAAAGGTAGATATGTTGTTGTTGAATTTTGTAGAAGATGAATGGAGAATTATCAAGTAAAACACAACTAGAGATGTTAATTCTAAGGTAGATATGGTGGCCTAATGCCTTATTTATACTTAAGATTACACAAATTGTTACTAATATATACACTAGTAGTCCCTACACTATTTCCTTCTATGCACATTGATCCTAAATCTATGTATATTCTATTATTACATCAAAATGTGGAATTTATCTTTAATTCCAACATTTATTTGTTTTCAAAAACCCTTGATTTGTTTTTTCAAGTTCATTTTTTCCTGTTTAAAAGCGGTTGGACATACTGAGCATACTTCCCATTTTCTTTGTGGAAAGACTTTTCTTTTTGACACGCTTGAGATTTTGAAATATCATCGTTTAAAAACTTAATTTTTTTGCAGTATTCCAATTCATTTGTTGTTTGTTTTGGAAAAAGTTTTTCTTTAAAAATCTCAAGCCCTTTTGTCAAATTGTCATTCGCTTGCTGAGCTTCACAATTGGCCTTAGTACAGTTTCCCACTTCATGTTTTCCATGATTTTATATCTCAAGAGCAAATACATTTTTAAATGAGGCATTGTTTGAATGGTATACCTCAGGTAATGTGTCTTTATCAAATGAGGGTCCGACAACATCAATCCTTACACCCTATGCACTTTCAATTCAGCATCTGCAGCATGTCCTAAACTACTGCTTTCATCCTGCTGCTTTGTTGATGTAGTGTCATATGTGCTTGCTTTAGAGTCCAAACCAGCATCCAATTCTATGCCCTCATTAACCATTCCCTCTTAAGTCTGCATCTTGCTTTCATTCAATCGTTTTTTAATCTCCTATATTGCGTGAACCTCTCGTGCTTTCATCAGACATTCACTTTCATGAAGTGCTCTTCTATCGATTAGTATCTCAAGTCTATCCATGTAGGAGATTAATTCATGTCTGAAAGTTTGATGTTCTTTGCTCGTGTATTCTTGGAAGCACTCTTTCAAAACTTGATCATCACGATCCAAAGAATCTACATGTTTTGAGGTGAAAAAGGTCTCAAACCGTGTCCTAAGCACTTTAAAACATGTCTTTGACTCACACTCTTATAGATACTCTTTTCCAAGTTGCCTTTGTAAGTTATCTATGTTGTAGGACAACTTCTTTCTAAGTGTATCAGGATTGTCACCAAAGTATCTTTGAATTGCCCGTTTAAATCCATGTTCAATTCTTGTACACGCAAACCACCGTATTTCTAGGAGATATTCTGAATGTCTCTTGATTAATTCAAAGAATTTAGAGCAATCTTTTCTTGTTTTAGTAAGTCTTTCTTGAAGTTGTTGCAAGTCTCTCTCGTCAAAATTGGAAAACAAAGATTCTATTTAATTCTGATGTGTGAAATTGATTCAGGATGTTTTATGGATAAAGTGATGTGTTGTGGTTGAGTTAGTGTTAAAAATTTACTGATGTTAAGGTACTTAATCTTAATTAATGATTGTTAAAAAACTTAAAACAAGGACTAACGGTGTAATTGATTAAAACTAAAAGGCTAATATTAAAACTAAGGGTAACTATTAAACTTTGAAAAAAAACAAAAGAAACTAAAAGTAGATATGATTGAAAAGTAGGAGGTTGAAATAAAAATTGTTTTAAAGTAAAAGGTGATAATTAAATTTTTTATAACAAAGGACTAATATTAAACTATTTAAAACTAAAGATTAAAAATTGAAACCTTTAAAAAACTAGGGTTAAAAATGTAAAAGTAAAAGTTTAAATTATATTAAAAAATCGTTTCATGCATTTTCAGTCATCTTCAACCTCACGTACGTAGGTTTTAACTTTTATTTCGTTTTTCCTTTTTGATCTCGTTAGTTAATGATTAAACAAAACTAAGCACACTACGATGATCTATGAAGGATCGCGATCTTAATGACTATAGTTTTAAGGCTCGCAAATGATGAAACTCGAAACGGAAAAACCCGAAACGATTCTAAACACACTCAATTAACCTTGTATATTTCGCCTAGTACACATCATATAAATTGCCCAATGATTCTCGGTATAAATCACCCAAGTTTTTTCTGTGGTATAATTCTCCTAGCCTTTCCTATGGTATAATTCGCCTAATACTAAACGTATAATCGCCTAGCCTTTCCTACGGTATTATTCGCCTAGCTTTTTCTGTTGTATTATTCGCCTAGCTTTGAGATGTGTATAAATCGCTCGTACTGTTTGTCTTTTTGCTGGCACTTGAAATTTTGTCTTGTCCTCAAGCAAACCAACACAGATCTAATTTAATAGGAATGGTGTTTCTTATCCTTTTGCTTAGATCAAGCACGATTAGATAAGCTCAAAGAAGCTCAAAATAAGCTTGTTTACCACGAGAATAAGCCACGAAAAGAAGGTAACAAATAAGATACTTATGTTTGACAATGAAAGTATGAAGCTTTTTGTTTTGAAAATAAGTAAAAACCTAAAAAATATAAAGAAAAATAAGCTTCTAATACCACGGATAAGCTCAAAAACCTAGTAGCTTGAATATAAAGCCGTGACCAAATAAGCTAATAAAAAACTTAAATAAGTAGTTTTTAAGACAAATAAGCCACGAATAAACCCTAATAAGCTATTATACTACTCAAGTAAGCTACAAAATGTTCTTGGTGTTTTCGAATGAGTTTAAAATGAAAACAAACAAAATAAGCCCAGAAACAAAAAGCTTTAGATAAGCTATTTTACTACACAAATAAGCTACAAAAATGTTAAATAGTAAAAATCTTGAATGATTTGACACTAAATAATAAAATCTTTTCGATTAAGACACCTAAAAAAATAACAATAGGCCACGTGATAAGCTATAAGAAAAAAATTGTTTAGAATACTTTTTAAGCCATTAAAAACTTTTTCCTACAAGATATATTGGATTTGACAAAGAAAAGAACAAAGTGTTTTGGCGTTTTTAAATCTGAATAAAAACAGAACATAAAGCTTGTGTTTGGCTCACCTAAAACCCACGTACAAAATAAAAATAAAAAACGAAGAATAAAAAAAGAACAAAGATAAACTATATATAAGCCCGAAAATAAGAATAACACAATCACTAAATCCACCCGTGGCTCATGATACCACTTGTTACACGATCAATATCACATAATAATAACTAGATAAGAATAAGAAATAAGAAATAAGATGGAAGAGAGGAGATGGTTTTAGAGTGAGAAACTAGAGAGGGAAAAAAGGAGGATGGATTATCATATGAGAAGAGAGAACAAATGACAACCAACCCTCACTAACATGATAGGGAGTTGGTTAATAAAGTGCTAGGAAAGCTGGGGCTCTCGGTTTTATGTTGGCTTAAGCCCGCACACATATGCAAAATTAGATAAAACAACAGCCCGATACCCGTCTTTCTACCTATTTACAACATGAATAATATAAAGACCGAGTCTTCCTGACTGAATGATCGAGATTCCTTATTTGACTCAATATTTTGAGGCTAACAAGTGTAAAGATTTAAATCACAAGAACCGGTAAGCAAATCATCACCCTCCAAATTCCGAACATAACACGTGTTTGAACGAAATGCTACTTCTAAATCTCCATTACAAAATTGTCTGACCGAAAATAAATTGTGACCAAGGCCTTTAACGTAGTATATATGACTTATCGTGAGATTGCCTTTAACATAATCTACATATCCAGTGAATGGAGCAAAATGATCATTCCCGAAGCGAACTGTTCCTATGAATTTCGCAACAAAATTTCTTAGCAGTTAAAGATTGCCAGTCATATGCTTCGAGCATCCGCTATCAACAATCCAAAGGACGAGCTGGATCACCTGTATCACATGAAGCAAATGCAGATGGAAGAGTAGATAGTTTGGCTACCCATTTCTGAGTGGTAACCAGTGTGTTAGATGTAGAACGAACACGGATACGACTCTTTGCTTAACTAGGGAGTGATTGATCAGTTTTTCTCTTGGGTGTCCAATTAAAATACTGTTGGTTTTCCCAAACCATTTTTTGCAACTATTCTACTTTTTAATCAATTTTTGTTTTTCATGTAATTACTAATTGTCCTACTTTGACTAGAATCAGTAGATAGTGGTAACACACTAGAAACCTTATTTGTTGCTGTTGGGGTTTTAGCAACGCTTAATCTAGCTTTCGCAACTACAGAAGTAGCTCCTAAATTCTTAGATTTTTCTGCTATAAGGGTAGTGAATAAGGCTCTTTTTACACTATAATTCCTAGACAAGGCATAACAAGCAACACATTTTTCATGAGAAAGTAAAAACACATCTTTACCACAAGAAACACAAACAATATTCGAACCGTCATTAACAGCATGTACAGTCTTGGTACTTAATACACTTGCGTTTGATTGACATACATTTGAGTTCATTGTTTCATGCTTATTAGAATCTATACTAACACTACTTGACATCCTCTAAACATGTGCAGATGATCTATTAACATTATTGTTCTTCAAGACTCTATCCTTTGATTTAGTGTCCTTTAACTTTGGTCTTCTAACACTATTAGAACTTTATACACCTGTAGAATTACAAACATTTATGTTAGTTTTAGATTCCGATGTCTGTGTCTTTGTTTTTGTGATTCTATAAATTCGTCTTGGAAGTACATTCTCATTGTTCTTTCGACTTTGCTCGTTTTTAGGTGTAAGATGTGAAGTGACTGGTTTTGACCTATCTGTATTGACCTTAGTATTTGACACTTTCTTAGCCTTAACTTGCTCTGTTTTCAGGAAAATGGTGTTACACATAGAATGAACATGAGGTCACATATTTGTCAAACTTAGAGTTCACATTCTTTCCCTTGTCAATGGTTTGAAGCTTATTCTTAAGTTCAGATATTGTTATCAAAAGATCTTAATTCTGAGCACGCACATCAGCATAAGCATATGTCTTTTGATTAACATGTTCAATCAACTCATCAAACACTTTTTGATGTTGAGTCCGAGTTGCTTTTATTGAATTTAAAAGCTTTTGATATTCAAGTTTGATGTTCTCTCTTTCTTTAACAACATAATCCACTTGAGTTTTTAGCAACACGTTCTCATCATTTATTGTTGAAAATTTTGACTTCCAAGAGACGTCACAAGCCATTTTCTCTTTTTGATGTTGTAGTTTAAGTTCAAAATCAATACTTTGAGCTTGTGATCGCTTAAAATCATTTTTAAGAATTTTGATTCTTTGTAGCAAATTGGCTTGGATATCTTTGGAGTCACTTAAACTTTTCTCAAGTTCAGCTTTTAACAACTCATTTTTTTGTTTTTCAACAGATTTTAACATACAATTTTGAATTTCACTTGTAAAGGATAATTCCAAAAGTCAATCGATCTTAGTTTGAAGAATATTTTCTTTTGGAGTTCTTTCGTTAACTTTCTGTTCCATTGATTCAAAAATATTTAACATTTCCTGTACTTCTTCACTGAGTTCTTATTTAAGTTCTTTCAAATTCTTTGATAAAGACGCAGACATTGGAATGACATTAGTTTTATAAAACTCTCTTAACAAATTTTGACTGTCAGACATCCATCTTCGTTGTCTGTCTTCTAAAAGAGTTTATCAATCTGTGTTCCTAAACGTAATATAGCTACAACCCATTGTGTAAACATTTTTAAAACAATTACTTCTCTCTGTTTTGCAATTTTTTGAATTGGTAAATTCAATGTGACTTCTTTTGACTCAGAACCATTATTAGAAGTAGAAGGAATTAAAAAATATGTTTGTTCAACAGAAAATTCTTGTTGAGGAACAAATATTTCATAAAGCGCATTTAATTTTCCATAGTTAATTTAAACCATTTTGTTTTCTTCATATTCAATCTACTTTCTTCGCATCCTCTAAAGTTTCCTCTGAATCAGGTGAATCAATTGTTAATTTACCACTATGCAGCCTTTCACCATCATACATTTTTGGTTGTGCTGCAATGGCCTTCTTGAGACGTTCGGGATTCTTGTAACCCAACCCAGCTTTAAGAAAAGGATCATAAACTTTATTTGGTTTCTTTCCAAGCATGTGAATTGTTTGAATCGATTGACCCATTTTATAAACAATTCGATCATGAGAACTCAGTTTCTCTTCGAGATCAACAATATCTTCAAGATACCGATTTTCTCGTTCTTTAAAAGCCTTTTTAGCTAACTGAGTTTCATGTTGAATTATTAGCCTTTTCATTTTCAATTTTAAAAAAATCACTTGAATTTTATCTTTTTCTTTCAAAATTCTCTTAATGGTGTCCTTATCAGCCCGTAATTCACGTTCCAACTCTTCACATGTTTCTTTATATTTTGAACATTGAATTGTTTTTTACTCAAATGTTTTGACCTGATCCTTACACGTCTCAAGCTCCTTTTGTAGCAACTCTTTTTGCTTTTTAAGCTCATTGTTTAATCATTTTTTATTTTCAGCTTCTCTTTGAACATTATATGCTAACATTTGAATTTCATAATATTCATCATGAGCATTTGAATCATGTTCAGATGTGCCACCATTATTTTCCACATAAGGATCATCAATTATGATATTAGAATCAATTTGATCATCACCAGATGTTTGAATAATAGTTTTACATTTCACATGACTCACTTGTTCATGAACCTTAGATGAAGCATTTACCTCACTAACAGCCTTTACATCATATGATGGCACAGTCTCAGCGTTACCATCAGCTGGTTGAATTCGAGCCATCAACATGATTGCAGCAGTTTCTTCCATTGTTTCTTCTCTATACGAGTTGTCGAGCATGAAATAATTTTCTTCGTCCTTGAGGTTGCTTCCG
>BQNB010085586.1:2150-28434 GCA_026074375.1 Tanacetum coccineum
AAGGGTGATGTTTTTCTTATTAGAGTAGCTATGTCTCCTAAGGAGCATGTAAGTTGACTTTTCAGTAGTATTTTCATGGTTTAATTGTCTAATAATGTACTATACTTGTCATTTATGTCATTGCATTGTATGCATGGTTCTAAAAGGCGCACAAAGGCCTCACAAAGGCCACGCAAAGGCCACGCAAAGGCGCGAGGCGTGACCTCCACGCCACGCAATAGACCAAGGCTTGGGCTTAAGGCTTGACGTGAGATGAGGAGTGAAAAAATGTG
Organism: Tanacetum coccineum; assembly: GCA_026074375.1. Taxonomy (NCBI): domain Eukaryota; kingdom Viridiplantae; phylum Streptophyta; class Magnoliopsida; order Asterales; family Asteraceae; genus Tanacetum; species Tanacetum coccineum. The sequence continues at coordinate 2,423 of BQNB010085586.1, forward strand.
ATAAGACACGATAAAACGTGATGCGTGAAGGCTTTTTTGAATTTAATTTCGATAAAATCGTATTTTTATATAGAAATGAAAAAGATTACATGCAAAGATAGTTTCATGACTTTATTCCTTATGTATGACACTTTTTGTAAACTCAATATATTTGTAATATAATATAAATATATAAATTTATAAATATTTTCATATTTTGTGCCGTTTTAAGTCACGCTTTAAAAACGCCATGACTCGCTATGGCTCGCAAAGGCGTGAGGCTTAGCCATGCCACGCCTCACGCTATTTATAACCTTGACTAATGGTAACTGTTTGTATTGGTTTGATCAGCGTTGCCATACAAAGAGAGGCTCAGTTTCAGAGTATATTACCACTAGGGTGAAGAATGTGGCAGTAAAACATTTTATCTCCTCTTAGGGGCTGTTTGGTTGGCCTAATTTTATTGGTTTTCATGGGGTTTGATATTGAAATACAATGAAAGTTTGTGTTTGGTTCATGGGTTGAGTTTAATATTTGAAGAACAACTACAGGAAGTTTGTGTTTGGTTCATGGGTTGAGTATATTCCGCCATTTTTAGAGCTTATAGATGTTTTTTTTGCCGTTTTCACAGATTTTATACGCTTTTTGTGTTGTTTTTACAGCTTCTATAAGCTGTTTTTTATGATGTTTTTACAGCTTGTATTTGCTGTTTTTACAGCTTATTTGGGCTCTTTTTTATTGCTGTTTTTACGGCTCGTATGGGCTGTTTTATATTGCTGTTTTTACAGCTTGTATGGGATTTTTTTGCTGTTTTTACAGCTTGTAAAAGCTGTTATTTTGGCTTATTTTACAGCTTGTATGCTGTTTTTTGGTTCCTAATTTACAGCTTGCATAGACTGTTATTGAATGCTTTTTATGTTGTTATTGATGTTGTGTTTATAGCTTTTGTATTCGTCATTTGCCTTTTTTAACATTTAGGTTTTAAAACTTAGGAACCAAACGCCCCTTTAGTATGAATTGTTTAAGTACTTATTTGTATATTGAAACTAGAATTCTATAAATAGGACAAGTATTCTGATTTGATGGAGGAGAAGTACGGGCCAGACCGCGAATGTCATCCTCGAGTTGGTGATAGGGAGATTTGGGAGCGGTTTTGTGGTGGACCCTGTAAAAAGGGACGATTTTTCGGATTTGGTGCCCCAATGGATCTTGATTTGGCATTGACAGGTACACCGAGCACACTAACTACCGGCAACTCCTATGCTCATCAGTCGAGTGTTGCATCTTCAGAAGAGGTATGTTTGTTCTATTCAATTTTAATGGTCACAACATACTTTAACGGGTTAATATGAGCTGTTTGGATATTTGCGTTCACTACTTTTCTCGGCATTTGGCTGCTGATTTGTTTGGTTTGTATAAGTATGCTAGGTTCGTGATAGATATCAGTTGCAACAAAACTTAAAGTGAGGACCACTAATGCAAAACATAATAAACAACTAACATGGCTCAGTTGTCTTGTCATACCTCTTTAAAAACATCTAAGCATTATTTGTCTGCCACTATAATTAGAATTAAGCATTTTTGTTTCTCTGGACTAAGAGATCCCAAAGGTTGTAGTGACTTATAACTTTATAAGATCAAACAGTCCCTCGTCATATAAGTAAAAAAGGGTTACTATTACAGGGGTAATGCATCCATTCTAGCATAAAGCCATTTTTTCTTTTTCAATAAGCTATTTAAGCAATTCGGAATGATTGGTTAGATAAGGTTGTTATTTGATGATACAAGAAGCTGGTATCCATGTTAGTTTATTAAGCAAAAAGTTAGCCAGTTATAGTATTTATTTGATTGTTTTTGTCTAATATTGTAGGTTGAAAACTTGAAAGGCCAACTAGCCGAGCAAGAAAAGGTGGCACAAGAACGAGAACGAGTTGCCAAGGAGTTGCAACAGGCTGCTGAAGAGCGGGAATGGGCAGCTGAGCAGCGGGTTAAGGAGTTAGAGGAGCAAGTTAAAGACATCGCTAACATGCTTAAAACTCTAAAACCGCCACCTTCTCCACCTCCTAGTTAGTTAGTTATTGGGTATCATCAAACTTGTATTTTGTTTCTGGAAAGTTTGAACCTGGATTCTAGATATAATCAAATATGTATCTTTTGCTAACATGACTAGAAACAGTCTATGTCCGAGCTTTTTTGGATATTGTTATATATAAGCTTGGATGCTAGCGAATTCTAATATTTTGTGTATGAAATCTAGCTTCATGATTTAACATTTGTTGGTTGTGTATTAGGTATTTTATCCCATGCATTAGTATTTTAATAATTATAATTTTGTCTTAGGTAAAAATCAAATTTGATAGGAAATCACTATGGAATCGAAGTGAAGTTTGGTTGGAAATCACTAGGAAACAATTTCCGTCACTAAAAGTCCCTAGCAGATTCACTAGGAAATCTGTGGCCATTTTTGTCATTGGTTTTGACCAATTGTGAAGGATTTCCTAGGGAAAATATCCGTCGGAAAGATAAAAAATTCGTCGGAAAGCTTCGTCACTAAGGGTTTCCGAGCATGGTTTTCGTTAGGGATTTTTTTCCTCGGAAATTATTCACTAAAGGCCTTTTGTGACGGATTTCCTAGGAATTTGGCTATAGGTAAAGGCCATTTTGTGGTAGTGATGCTCATTTTGGTACACAACGTTGAACTTGGTAAATTATTCAAAAGCTTGTTTGAGCATAATCAACACCTACGTTAAAATTCAATTGTAGTATTAAATAAGGCACTATAGTAATTCGTTGGTTGACTATCACAAGCCATTTGGGTTTATGTAGCAACAAATACAATTATTTGTGAAAATTTATAACAAAGATCACAAAAACACTTATAATTTCATACAATCAACCTCTCTTTATATTTTTATAATCTCTAACACCTTAAATGTGTTGACGGGTTTTGAGTTCAATACAATACATGAAAAAGAAATAACAATTACACAAGAACCCTAACTCTTTCTTATAGATTGAGAAAGATTCACAACAACAACTAGAGAGAGATATGATATATAGAGAGAGAAAACTAAATCGATTAAACATACAACTGGGTATAAGATGGGTATTTAATTAGGGTGGTTGTTTTTACGGTTGGGCTGTTTGGCTGCTGCATTTAGAGTGTTTGGATGTTGTTGTAAGGCTGTTTGGATGTTGATGTTATGTTGCTATTTTTTTTTGTTGTAAGATTGCTGTTTGGCTGCTAATGTTAGGTTGTCAGAGTCGAGATCCTCAAAAAACAAGGGCAAAAAAAAGAACAAATCCTTTGATCTTGGCCATCCATTTCATCTACATCCAATGGTTAGTATTCACTCCTTCTACCATATATAAATCACAAAAAAATACAACCTACCTCTCATTTATTTTTTTTTTTCTCTCTCCTAAAAAAAACACACAATCATCGCCGGCGGTGTGCATATCCACTCGCCGGAACCCTAACTACCATCGCCGGAAACTACACAATCATCGCCGGACTTCATTCAAAAGCTCCAAATCACCGTAAAATCATCATCCATCACAGTTAATCGCATTAAAAACTCTCTAAATCACCGGAAACTTACAGTTAACCGTCGTCGTCGGAAAATCATCGCCGTCGTCGTCGGAAAATGGATGAAGAAGAAGTAAATAAGCTGAACGATCTGAACAAAGATATTATTGAACAAGAGAATGAGGTTCGATTAGATGGAGATGAAGTTTTACCAGATGTTGCAGATTCAAATACGGTTATTGAAGAAGTTACAGGTAAAATCTCATGTGATTCTGCTCTCAAAGTGTTTTGTTATGAATAATGAATCACACGAGATTTGTATTGTTCTAAAACTGTGTTGTATTTGTTTGATACTAGTGAATCACATGAGATTTGTATGGAATAACATGTGAATTTACATAATCACTTGAGATTTTTATGTTATGTGATTTTACAGAATCAATTTTATGTGATTTGTATGAGATTTTGATATACATAAAAATCACATGAGATTTTGAGAGAATCACATGAGATTACAAAGAGTCACATGTAATTTCTATGAATCTCAAAAGATTTACTTCTCCTAAAAATCTGTTGAGATGTTTAAAAATCACATGAGATTTCTATGGAATCACATAAGATTACAGAAAAATCACATGTGATTTTACATATGATTCAGTAGTTATATTATCATAATCTGATGTGATTCTGTTTTTTGATTATCACAAATGTATGAGAACACCAAAAGGAACAACAGGAGAAACAACGAGAGACTATAAGGTAAGCCTTTATTTGTTTTTAATAAAACTGTAAATGAATCTCATGAAATTTCTATGGAATCTCATGTGATTCATATTGAATCACATGTGATTGCTTATGAATCTCATGAGATTTACTTGGAATCACGTGTGATTTCTTTGGAATCTCATGTGATTCATATTGAAAATCAAATGCCTAGTCTCCAATCTAATGTAATTCTAATAACATTCTCGTTTTTTCTGTTTGTGAGATACGAATTATAGAAGATGGTTCGGTGGTATGTTCTTGTAGAAATTTTCTCCGATACGGGTTTCTATGTCGACACATATTCTGTGTGTTCAAGAATCGTGAGATTAATGTTATTCCAAAGCAATACATTTTGAGGCGTTGGACAAGGGACATAATACCCCCGGCCTGAGAAGACAAAGAAACAGATATGGGGAAAAAATTTGTAAACAGAAGACAAATGAACATACCAAAACAACTTGTCCACTGAATCCAAAGGCAAGGAAAAAGCGAAAGGCGACACCAATTATTGATGCTTGAACACTACTTGAATATGTCACTTTGGAATTATATTTGAATTCTTTTAGTTACTTGAATATTTGAATACTTGTTATTTACATGAATTTTATGTTTTATTTGTTACTTATCAATAACATCTGATTTAATTGAAAAAAAATCAATTGTACATCCTCTAATCAAAAACTTAATAAAAACTTGAATATTTGAATACTTGTTATTTACTTGAATATTTGAATCCCTTGTGATCCTAGATGAATCTCTTGTGATTCTTCATAACAATCACATGTAATTATCTATGAATCTCTTGTGATTACTTTCATTACTATGTAAATTCATCAGAACCACATGTTAGTTGAATCTCTTGTGATTCTCTATAAATCCCTTGGGATTACTTTCAATCCCTTAGTTGAATCTCTTGTGATTCTCTATGAATCCCTTGGGATTACTTCCAATCCCTTGTGATTTAGTATCAAATCTCTTGAGATTTTTTAAACAACATAAGTTCTACCATAATCAGTTACTGAAACTAAATAAATATAAACAGCATAAGTTCTACCATAATTGAAACTAAACTGATCAGACTATTTCCATTAGTTAAAAAGTTCTACCATAATCAGACTATTCCAAAGCATTTTCAAAAAGAAACTGATCTACTAAAACTACTGAAATTGTTCTATCGAAACTGTAACACAACAAAAAGATATTCAGCTTCACTAGATAGTCATATGCGCTCACGTTCCTCCCTATTCTTGAATGAATCCACTTTGTGTCTATGGTATATAATAATTTGTAGATTTGTATAATATTACAAAGACTAGTAAGAAAATGACATTATAGTAGGATCTTATGATCCCGATCCAACTTTACGATCTCGATCTTGCAAAGACAAAAACGATCCTGGGTAGGATCCCGATCTTGAAAACCTTGGATTGACATAATAAACCTGGAATAAAGCCATACTAAGGGGGTGTTTGTTTCGGCTTATATGTGGGCTTATGAGCTTACTTGATTTCAGCTTATATAACATAAGCCCTAATTTTGTGGCTTATATTGAGACTTATGAGCTTATATAAGCCCACAAGTCTCAAAATAAGCCAGAAGAAGAATCAACATCATCATCAGAAGAAGAAGAATCCACTTTCTTCGACTTACCTTTCAATCTTTTTTTTCTATCATCTTCCTTTGATAAAATCCTCTTCCCATACAGGTGTTATCCTTGGACCTTTGAAACACGAACAGATAATTCTGAGACAATCGACATTTTTTCCATCCTGCTTATGGCTTGTCTTTAGAAACAGCTGACTTAGACTTTGGATTAACCTTGTCCTTAACCGGCGCCTTAGCCGATGAACTACCTTTATTCACAGAAACATCTACCTTGTCCTTAACCGGCTTAACCGGCGCCTTAACCTGTCCATAAAATAAACAAGAATTAAGCAAATCAGTTGTTGGAAATAAGCTAGAAATAAAATGAAAAGGAGTTTACAATACTTGTTTTTGGACTCACATAAGAATCACATGAGATTACATAAAAATCACATGAGATTTCTATTGAATCTCATGTGATTCTCTCTAAAATCTCTTGAGATTTTTAAAAATCACATGAGATTTCTATGGAATCACATGAGATTCCAGAGAAATCACATGTGATTTTGCTTATGATTGAGTAGTTAACTTTGAGTCTCAAAAACAATTTTTACAAACTAAAATCTAGAAACAGATTGAGATTAGACTATAATGACAGACATTAAGCTAAAAAGTTAAAAATGGATCATACCTTGTCATTAGGGACATCAGACTTAGCCTTAACAGGCTCCTTAACCGCCTTAACCGGCGCCTTCCCCACATCATCCTTCCCCACATCTACCTTGTCCTTAACCGGCTTAACCGGCGCCTTAACCTTGTCCATCGGTTTTTCATTCACAGAAACCGGAGCCTTAACCTTGTCCACCGGTTTTTCATTCACAGAAACATTAACACCCTTAACCTCTACCTTGTCCTTAACCGGCGGCAAACTACCCTTAGCATCTACATTGTCCTTGACCGACACCAAACTACCCTTAACATCTACATTGTCCTTGACCGACGCCTTAACATTCCCCTTAACCTTGTACTTTTTCAACACCTTTTTCAACGCCATATCAACAGGTTCGTCTTCATCAGGAACAATGTCAGACGACAAACTACCCTCAAGAACAGAAACATTACCAACAACATCCGGTTTCTCAACAGGCTCCTTGTCCTTTTCCTGAACCACAACAGCATCCGGTTTATCAACAACAGCAGCCGGTTTCTTAACCGGCGCCTTCTGCTTCCGCGCCTTATCCTTTTCAAACTCAGTCAACTTATTGGAAACAACCGGCGCAATACCACTAAAATCTACATTAGCACTAGACGAAAAAAGTTCACCAGTGATAGGATTAAATTGAGAGACCGGCTGTGGGTTACTTGACACAAGCATATCCCTCTCACTCATCGTAACACGCCTACTCCTAGGAGAATCACTATTACCAGTACCCTTCGATTTGATAGGAGAAAAAACGATCAATACCCTTAACACCTAACATCAAAACAAAAAAATATAAAAAACTATCAATAAACAAAAAATAAGCAACACTTTGAATAAGCACAAAAATAAGCAAACATTGAATCACATGAGATTCACTTTGACTCTTAAACACCTAAAAAAACTAAATAAAAAATAAGCAACAAACACTGATAAGCAACCAACCTCAAGCAACCAAAACTGATAAACCAAAAAAATAAGCAACACTGATAATAAAAAATAAGCAACAAAACACTAATAATAAACCTAAATAACTTAATAAGCACAAAATAAGCAAAAAAAAAATACTAAATAAGCACAAAATAAGTAAAACATACCTGAAGACGATTTGGGCTTATTTAACTGCTTATTTTGATCAGAATCAGGCAAAACAGACGATTTGGGCAACTTATCTCCTTTAGATAGTAGTAATTCTTCTCGTATGTCCATTATGAACGATCGATTTTGATGATTTTGATGGTAGTTAGGGTTCCGGCGATGGTGTGTGTGTTACGGTGAAATGAAAAAAGAAAATGAAAAAACTAAAACCGTTTGGGGTTTATTTTGGACCGTACGATTAGTTTTTGTATGTATTTGAAATGAACGGTTGAGATGGACTCATTTGTTTTTTTTTCTTGACCACGTTCCTTAGGGAACTTTCGTCTAGGTTGTCATTTTTTGATTATTGTAAGACTCTTGTTTTCACCCTAACATAAGGTTTTTTTTGTTATTTTAGCACTATGTAAGATCTTTTTATGCAATATTAAGTCGGTTGAGTTCATTATTATTTTTTTGTTTAATTTTTTTATGATAGTATTTTTTACTCACAATATTTCAATATCTCGACTCTGCTACTGAATATAAAGACATGGCGTTTATATTAATTCGACAAATGTTCATGGTAACAATAAGTGAGTTGGAAGAAGCTATTATTGTTGATGAACCTGGATCCATTGAGAAGGCTTTTATTTTGAGAAGATTAAGAAAGTTTTCAAAAACAATAGATTTTTAACTTTGATTCAAGTTTTTCAAGCGTATAACTCATTTTAATGCGATTATAATCCAAAATGTGTAAAAAAAATTGAATCAATGTTAAAAATCTCTCGATACAATACTGAATCATTTATACAAATTTAATGAATCATTACCATAACTCAATTTTAACAATGATTTGTGAATCAAATTTGTGATTTATAGATTCGATTCACTATTAAATGATGTTTACTTGTGAATCAAATCAAAAAATATGAATCAATTTGCTTAAACAAAGATTTCTCAATCTTCTCAAAATAAAAACTTTCTCAATGGAACCAAAGCCATAGTTGATAACCGGATTTTTTTAAAGATCACCTTTAGTTGGGATTAATTAATTGTTAAAAAATCTTGTGAAAATTGAAGTCAGGTGATTTTACAGGCCAAACTAACAACAAATTACTCGTAATAATTAATCACAACTATATGAACTATAAAAACCTTTCAAAGGAATGACATTTTTTTATCATTGTTTCTGACACTTTGTCGATGAATCTACGGGGTTTGAACTCATTTTCACACAAAATCAAATTGTGTAAAACTTCTCTTTTTCAAAAAATTAGCGTGGCCACGTCAGGATCGTTTGCACCTACATGATTTAAACTTGAGGTCTCACACATTTTGCGGTTTTAGTCACAAGACTTTTACCACTAGACCATCTATTAAAACGCCTTTTATAGTTGTCGAAACCAAGATGGTTAGTCCAATAACTGATGTATTCTCATGATCTACTTAGCCATGAATGGCGATTTGTCGTATTTGGTGTTGAAAGGCATGGCACGAGTTCAATCTTGTGATGTAAAGTATTTAATCACCAAGTCATAAGTTAGTCAGGATTACAAATGATTAGCAAAATAGTGAAATGGAGAAACCGGTTACAGCAAATAGTGAATTGGAGAACTCGGTTTCAAGTGAAGAAATAATAAGAGCTGTTTGGGATTGTGGTAGCGATAAATCTCTGGGTTCGGATGATTTTTCGATTCATTTTCTAAAAAGGGTGATGTCCTCAAGGTGGATATGGATTTGGTTGTTATAATTTTTTTTCACTTCGTTTAAAATAACGGTTGAAGCAAACGACTTTCATTACACTCCTCCCAAAGGTAAACAATCCTCTATTTATTAAAGAGTATCGTCCTATTTCGCTAATTAGGTTACAATATAAAATCTTATCTAAGATTCTAGCTAATCAATTTGCATCTGTGGTGAACAATATTGTTAGTCATGAACAGTCGATGTTTATTGCGAGACATCAACTTCTTGATAGTCCTCTTATCTTGAATGAAGTCATCGATTTTTACAAATAATGCAATAAGAAAATAATGATCTTCAAAGTCAATTTTGAGAATGTATATGATTCAGTTAATTATGAAATACTTGGATTATATTCTTGAGCAATTTAGATTTGGAATGAAATGAAGGGGTTGGATTCGAGAATGTTTGCAATCCACACACACAACTATTCTTGTTAATGGCAGTCTAACATCGAAATTCTCTAACAAAAGAGGATTAAGACAAGGTGATCAGTTATCTCCTTACATGTTTATTCTTATATGGGAAGGTCTTCACATCGCCATCAAGGATGCGGTTCAAGCAAGCTTAATAAGAGGAGTTGTGGAGAATCTTTTAGCCCATCTAGGATTAATTTTACAGATAACTTATATACACAGCGGAATAATAAAGAACAATAAGTTATCAAACAAGGTTTTACTATTATTAATCAACAGCCCCAAATACTATTTGATCAGAATAGATCGATTACTCTAACTAGTAACAGGGATTTACAATCCTTAAGGCTAAATTATAGACGCCGACAACTATGACTAACTAACAACGTGTACACACACACACGTTTTCTTTATAGTCGACTTCTCATATAGACACACACTTTTCTGTATGCATAAACACTATGCATGGACCCTCCTTTTAAGCATAAAGAGTCAAGGCTTACAAAAACGAAACTAATAAAAGAAATATGAGATAATCAATTAATTATTTCAACTTTATCTTCTCATTAATAGTCCATCGTATCTTCCTTTTTTACACCAAATCTACATTATCTCCTACACCTTGTAGAATCCCATAATAACATCTTGTCCTTCTTGTATCCCATCTTGATTCATTCTTGTTTTCGTCTTATCAAGTCAAATATAATTCCTAACAATCTTCAATCTCCCCTATTATAATGACAAAACCAAAATAAGCACGAACTTCCCCTGAAGAAATATAAGAATAAACTATCCATGCAATTCCACTAAGGATCTGTAAGTTGCACATCTTCTTTGTAAATCTTCTTCCCCTTTTTGTCATAATCAAATAGGGGACTAAAGTATGCAACTTTGATTTCGACAACCACAAACCACTATCACACTTCTAATCCAGCCTTCCAACAACTCAAATTACCCTCCATGACGCGCCTTAAGATAAATGAACTTGAGCAGTAGAAACTTAAACTAGCAGTAGTAATAATAACTAGCAGTAGTAAAAACCTTCACCTCATGTGGTGCATGTAAATGGTTAAACATTTTAACAATAAGCTTCCCCTGAAACCCATATGTTAACCATTTCTTGAATGTAGGCTCTATGTAATGATTACTGATGAAGAAAACTAAGTATTACGAACTTGATGCTGAAGTAGAACAACCCAAACTTGTGTCTTATATCTTGTACTATCCACGTGACGTCAAACTTATACCAAGACCAAAATATAAGTAGATCGCAACCTCTTGACAAAATCCTCATCTATATGAGACACTGAGCACAACAACGTAACTCCTTAAAGTGATAGCAAATGTGAGCATTGAGCACCATAAGTTTGTAGATCACACACCTTTGCTAGATTCGTCAAGTCTTCGTCACAACATTGAAAACACAAACAAGTTACCTCCTGCTAAAAGGTATGATAAAACACAAACCTAAATAATTCCACTTCAACTTCAAATAGGTGATAAATAATCCTCTTTGTAACCAATTATGCCAATAAATATGAGCCTTTAAACTGTTAAGCACATGTAAACCAAATCTAAAAATCAATCTTCCTGTGTATGTCATCCGAGATCCAAAATTATGTGTTACCCGATATCAGATACAACAAGCAGCACTAACATCTTTGAATCCCAAGCAGTATTAACTTAACTGCCTTGGCAGTACTAACGACCCACGAACAGTACTAACCAAAATACACAAGCAGCATTAACGAACAATCTGGCAGTACTAACTTCCCATGGCAGCAGTACTAACATAAAGATAGCAGTACTAAAATTTCTTCAAAATAAGGCTAGCAGTACTAAACAAGGGACGAGCAGTACTAACTGTTAAGGAGCAGCACAAAGTATATGTTGGCACACTAAAATTACCTTGGCAGTATAAACATCCATGAAGCAATACTAATCCTTGAAGCCAGCAATATTAACAAAAACGAGCAGTACAAACTCGTTAAACCTATTGTACACGAATACTTCACAGCTTATCTTAGTAGTAGCTTATACTTCCAACTATACCTGCTGTAAAACCCTACTTCATAAACAACAAAATCATTCATAGGATTAGGGTTTCTAAAGACGCCTGCTGTTAACACAATAACCTTCAAAAATCGAATCCTGCTGTAAATCACCAGCGTACAAACCCTGCTGCTCGTTAAAACGACCAAAATTTTTGACCATATTAGGATTTAAAAGTGACGCAAAAACCCAAAATCACCAAAATCGATCATAACATATAGCAGGACCACGAACCTTCTTTCCATCATGAACACGAATTCAAAACAACCTTGTAACATCCTAGATCGAGAGCCCACTGGCTCTGATACCAATTGTGGAGAATCTTTTAGCCCACTCTAATTGTCTAGGGTTTGATCAGTTAGAGACACCAACATCAAAAAAGAAACCCAAAAAATAGTAAGAAAGCTACCAATCGTTTATGCATAACCCAAACCATGTAGAGAGAATGATGTATAAGCATCATTATATCACGAATCTTCATAACCCCATAAAACATTCACCACACGATTTCTTGAAATTAGGTTTTTAAGATTTCATTAAAAACCTTGTTAGATCCTAGATCGAGAGCCCACATGGCTCTTGATACAGATTGTGAAAACCAAAAACAGACGTGATAGGTTACCATTTATCGTTTAAGCACGAGGTTGTTTAGACCTCATCTAGGATAAATAATAGTAACAATAGATATAAATTGCACCCGAAAATAATTAAAACACTAATCAAAGTTACATCAAGTTTTTCTTTTTATTCACACAGTTTTATTCACCACAGCCCCAAATATTATTTGATCAGAATAGATCGGTTACTCTAACTAGTAACAGGGATTTACAATCCTTAAGGCTAAACTATAGACGTCTACAACTATCTACTAACTAACTAAACGTGTACACACACACGTTTTCTTTTAGTCGACTCTCATTGAGAACACACACTTTTCTGGATGCATAAAACAATATGCCTGGACCTCCTTTTATAGCATAAAGAGTCAAGGCTTACATGGAAACTAATAAAAGATATTAATGAGATAATCAATTAATTATTCATCTTTATATTCTCATTAATATTCATTTTTATCTTATTTTTTACCAAATCTTCATTATCTCCTACATCTTGTAGAATCCCATAATAACAACTTTGGTCCTTCTTGTTTCCATCTTGTTTCATTCTTGTTTTGTCTTATTAACTCAAATATAATTCTTCACAGGAGTTAAGGTAGGTAAGTCGGGGTTACCATTGTCCCATTGTTTTATGCAGACGATTTCGTTATGATCATGGAATGGAACCGAGTAGATATGGATAATATTATTCGGTTACTTAATGTTTTTTTCTTAGCATCGGGTTTACGAATAAACATCTTTGTCTTTAGTATCAGTGTGATGCGGTCGTCGTAGGACTTCAACAAGAAGTTTCACAACTCTCTAGGCAGAGCACCTAACCGTTGTAGTAGTAGTATAGGCAAGACTCAGGGGTTGTTATCGTTCTCTAAGGGAATAGGTTGGAAAGGCTTGATCATGGTCTAACAAAATTCTAGAGGTTGAGAGAAAATTATTTTTTTGTTTTTTATATTTTATAGAAAGCAGGTAAATCTATGGTTTGAGAGGTTGGTTTGATAAACTACTAACTAAACTAATTGATAAACTAATCTACTGGTGATAACTTTATGATAATTGAATGTATTTACTTAATCATGCATTACTTATCAGATTGTTTCTCCTAATCCTGTTGCCTTGTCACACTTGTGATGTAATGTGTAAGTATTTCCTAAGTTATGAACGAATTACACGAATCCGTCGTCTATTTAATATTCTGTTAAGGCAAAGCACAAATAAGGTAGTATGAAGACTATTACAAGGCCCTGGAGAGTATATTAAATGCATGTGAAATACCTTAAGATGGATCAACCATATAAGGGGCAAGGTAGTATGAAGACTGTTACCCGATGGTATCCTTTTTACGCACTCGCGTTTCCCTAGATGTGTCAACAACGATACAGACAAAAGCTGGTTTTCTAAGGCAACAGCAAAAGGATCTACAATCCGAATTTTATGCAATCATAAGCAAATACAAAGGAGGGTTTAACCTCGCATGTTATAAAGGAAGTAAGAAAGTAAATCAATCACACAACACATAGACATATTGAATGATTAATGATAAATAACCTTACTTGAATTAAAATATGGAGCCAAGGTAGTATAATAGGGTTTTGAGGCCCTAAATGGGACCTATGAAGTTGCTACAAGGACTAGGGTTCGTCTCCTTAAGTTATATAAAGTTATCCTAAAAGTTACATACATAAAACCCTAAAATCGGTTATGTATATATAGACATATCGACGCGACGGCGTCGCTTGATGCTTCTGACACCGTCGCCACGTAGATGGTTCTAGATCCACTTTAAGTTGGCTACGTTGTGACACCGTCGCCAATATCCAGACACCATCACCAGATAGACCACGACGGCGTCGCTTTATGCCTGCGACGTCGTCTCCACGCTCTGAGAACAATACATCTTGGTAAATCTTGGTGCAAGTTCGTAATCTCGTCTATTTCTTTTCCAAATGAGCCCAAGTCACATGTATTTTCTCCAAATGTTATCCAAGTGCTAAAAACCTGAAAACAAACGATTAAGCACATAATCTGGGCATATTTGCATAATTTAGGAGGTTAAATGACCCAAAAATAGTGTATAAAATGACACTTCATCAAATATCCCTACACTTGGGATTTGCTTGTCCTCAAGGAAATAAGTTTTTCTACCTAGATAATAGCAATATGAGGGTCATTTAACCTAATCTTTAAAAGTATTTCACAACACAACCTTCTAGACCTCGTAATTAAAAGCACGGAAAGTATATACTAGCACCTCACATAAGTGTTTGGGGATTCTCTCTTTCTCTCGGGTGTATAATAAATTATAACATAATGGGGAAACGAAAAATCAACACTCATTACCTGTCATAGCATATAAATTACCATAGGCTTGGTAAAGGATCAAACCTCCACCGCTGGGCGCAAGTATTATTCATTACTATCTAAGAGGTCTTTTAAAGGGTAGGGTGTAGGTGTAAGATAATATTTAATGGAAACGGAAATGGATGGGATACATTTTGGTGGCTTTGGGTGAATTTGGAGTGGAAGGGTTAGCTAATTATTTATACGAATACACGTTGGTTTGGTTTCTAAGCCAAGACTCGGACGAAGATATACAAACTCTACACAACTCTACACAACTCTATATCAATCTCTTTTTTTTCTTGACTCTAATATAAACATAAGCAAATGGCAGCCCGTACATTTTTTACTTTTTTTATACAATTTTTTTTACACTTATGCCCTGCCATTGCTTAAACATGTAATACATCATAAGGGTTTATAGGCACGCCTCTACACTTGAACTTTTACATACTCAATTATTTACAATCTAACTAATGACCCAATTTGAGGTGGATCAAAATAACATGGAGATCATCTAACAAACATATGGGGGTATTGATTTAACTTTTCTTCCCTCCTCTTATGCAAAATAAATACTACCATGAATCTCAATCGTCCAAAAACTGTATTTATAAGGATAAGGACTTAGCAACCGTGTACTCAATAATTAACTTGGGTTAAAACAATAATGTACTAAAAGCGAGTACATACAAGGTAGGCTAAAGACGATTTGGGTGTAACGATTGGTTTAAAGGTAACAATGCTCTTCATTAATAGTCCGGCTTAACCAGAAAATTACGAGAACCGTGAAAAAGGATAGGCTCAGAGGGTTGTACTAGGGGTATCCTGCACTAAAAATAAGTGCATGGCAAGGGTGTGTGATAGTTATATGATCGGTGTGACCATCATAACAATTACAGGTTTAAAACATAGGTTAATCCTAGTGCCTCTTATCTAGCAAATCCTAATACTCACTATACGGTCTCGGAATGCATCACAAAAACAAGTTCTAGAATTTAATATATTATCAGTACACTCATATAATTAATATCGATCTCAATGCTCTAGAAAAGGCGACAAAACCACATATACAAATCCGTAATGACGGAATAGACACACATGATTGCTCACTCCTTAACTCGAGAAAGCTAAAGGTATAAACTATCTTGGGTATCAATAATGGATACCCGAATTCCTATAGATCTAAAGGCGAACCTCACATTTTTGGGGTGGAGTTCCGAGAGTTTTTTGTGCTATTCATACACATTCCTATCCATGAGACGCTATTAATACTCGGTTTTCTTTAGTATGTGTCATAAAAAAATTAAATTTGGGTCAAAATTACCTTTTTATGCTATGTTTCGATATATTACCCATCATTTTAAGGAACAAAACAAATGGAATTGAAGGAATAGTTTCTAAGGCTTATTTCCCCCTATATTTAGGTTGAACATTGTCCTCAATGTTCTATAGAAGTACCTGTAAAAACAAATAAAGGGAAAAAAACAAGTAAAAGAAACTAGTACTCCCCTGGTTTGCTCAATAATGGAGAAGAAACATGCGATAACTGGTTAAATCGTCCTCCAAGAATCGTCTAGTGAGACTTCCTGAGAACTTTCAAGCTTCTTCTTGTCAAATATAACCTGTAATCAAAGACAAATACAACTACACCAAGCATAAAATTGGCGGGATAGATACATATACAACAAGAGTTTAGGGTTTTGACTCTACGAAAGCAGTAAAGATAGGATGAGAGTAATGATATAATCATAAGTTTTTCTGTAGGTTTACAAAAGAATTACAGATTTTAAATATTGCATATTTGTTTTTCAGAAATACTAGAAATTTTTTGAATTTTGACATAGCTGGAGACACGACGCCGTCAAGATAAATCCTAACGCCATCTTCAGCGTCTGTAAAAATTTCTTCTTCATTTTTAATGAGAAATTTCCTGCATGAAATTTTTATAAGTCAAAACTGAAGAAAGTACTGCATAAAAACCTGGAGTTAGTCATTACAATCATATGACTCGAAACTGACGTGAATTAATCTAAATAATTTATTTTATATGTTTGAATTTGGTTCTTAAAAACCGGATATTTCCCCTACACTTATTTTGATGCAAAATACATTTTGATTGCAAATAAGACGAAGTTACAAACAAACAAAGTATGATTACAACTGATTCAAACCTAATAAAACAAATAATGAAGAGTTAAAACACAAGACACTCCTAATATGCAGGAAAGTATATATTGGGTTGCCTCCTAAAAAGCGCTTTTCTTTATTTACGAGTCTTGTAGCTAGACTTGAGGTCACATGTTCTTACGTGACTTCTCCTTCATCGTCCATTCCAGTTAGGTATTCGGGTCCAAGTTCTAGGCATTCTTTATAAAATCCTAATATCTTGCTCATCACATACTCTACTCCTCTTCTCTTGTCTTCCTCATTTCTAAGGTAGACCGATTTTGTGGGCTCTTTTTCTAGGTTCGACAATGAGTTGTACTGTTCTATCTTACGGGGCATCTTATAGGTAACTTTATCATTTCTGTTGGTGAACCTAACTACTCCTTTGGGTGGGTCGTGAGTCATGTTGGATATTTTAACAAAAGGCCTCCCTAGCACTACTTGCGACAACCTAGGGTCTATGATTGAACTAATATCCTCGACAATCATGAAGTCTATAACATAGGTGAAGTTTCCTACGAAAACATGCATCCCTTTAATCCTTCCTGTGAAATTGCTAACTCCTCTATTCGTGTTTTCCCTAGGGTCAAGTTTTCTTCTCATGATCCAATTATACATTATTCGGGTCATGATGTTTAGAGGGGAGTTAGGGTCATTGTAGGCTCTTTTCACATGCACATGCCCAATGTTGCATGGTATCTTGAGGTTCGATGGGCATCCCTCTGTGATGATGGGGTTCCTTAGAAATATTAAAGGGATTGGGCCACACATAAGGTATTTGTGATACGCTAGCTCACTCCTAGTTGGGAATATGTCAAAATATTCTGCTCCTACCCCTTTGGTTATTGTACTCCCTTCCTCTTCAGGTTCTCCTTCGCTAGAGTCATCATTCTTTCTAATTAACTCGATAAACATGACTTCTCCATCGTCCCCCTTTGTGCAAATGACCTCGGTGTCGAATGATTGAGGAACCAACCCGAGCGATTCGAAGAATGAATTGAATTTGAGGACCTTTTTGGTGATAAATGCAACTAATGGATCGGGCGGTGTGGAAGGGTTGACATGGATATTTTCTGGGTTGTCCTTTTCTTCTTCCTCATTCTCTTTTTCTTTTCATCATAGGAGACGCTTTGTTTCTCGGAATGGATTGTGACGACGTTGATCGAACCATGAATATGGTTTGAGCATTGCGGGTCCATAATTGGGTAACAACGAGCAAACAAAACTGGAGAAGCACTCAGTTTCGGGTTCTTAACCGTATCGCAAGGTAGTGCTCCTGCTATTCGATAGGTGATGGATTTCAATACTGTGTCGATTTTGCTGGTCATCTTGCTTTGGACCCATCTTTGCTTTGTTCTGTTTGGAACAACGGCTCTAAACTTCTGGAAAGTCTAGCGTCTTAAGATGCCATAAAGTTGGATACCAATCCTTCTAGATTTGATTGATTGTTGAAGCTTCGAGGATTGTTATTGAAGGAATGGTTTGGGATCGAACCGTTGAGTTGGAACTGGTTAGGTGGGTTTGAAAAATTATATAGAGAGTTTTGGGGTTGTCTCCACCTAAGGTTTGGGTGACTTTTTCATGACGAGTTATAGGTGTCACCAAAATTGTTTTGCTCGGGCTTAAAGGAATACCACTTACCTCCCGCTTCATCGGTACGCGAGGATGCGTATTTAAAAAAGGCTTGCTCGAGATCTTCCATGCAATACTGAGTGTCGTAGGGACCACTGCATATCTCACATGAGGTAGTGATTTTGTTCATTTGAGTAGGTTGCGTTGGAGCAATATGAGCTTCCATCAAGTGTTAGACTTGATTCTCGAGCTCGATAAGGCGGCGGTCGGATGTACTCGGGATATCTTGAGGCAAAGTGATTGCCTTGACCGGCTTAGCGAAATCCCTTGGGTCGTTCTAACTTTCATTGTCATTGAGGGCGAGGTCCTCTAATAATGCCCAGGATTCTTTGGCGTTTCGGTCACGAAGCTTACCACCTGCCGATTGGTCAATGGTTCGTCTTGTGACGGGATTGACATGGTCATAAAAAATTTGGACTTGAAGCTAAAGGTCGATGCCATGATGAGGAATTTTTTTTCTTATACGTACATAAAACTATTCCATCTTCAGATAAAGGACTTCCTTCATGATGTTTTTGGACATCAGGAAATATCGTTGCGGAGTTTTGCGGTCCTCTCCGACGAAAGAATTGAGTCACGAAAAATGAGTAGTAAGATCTCCCATGGGTGATGATCCTGCTGAAGACATTTCAGTCATTGGAAGCTTGAACGTATGAATGGGAGAAATTGAAATAAACGCAGGCGCATCCTTTCCCTATTTGTAACATCAAGATCAAGTGAGTCCAATAGTTTTATAAAATCCTTAAGATGTTGGTTTGGATTCTCGGACCGAAGTCTATGGAATGAGCATCTGTTTTGCACCAACCGAATGGTGTCGGATCGTAGAGGCACTACATTGTTCCCATCAGGGAGCTTAATGGTGTTTCGATAACCCTCGTGACTAGGTCTAGAGCAGTCTCCTGGTTTTCTAAGGCCTAACGCGCACATTCATCAACAAGAAGCAATAGTAAAAGGATCTACAATCCGACTTTCATGCAATCATAAGCAAATACAAAGGAGGGTTTAGCCTCGCATGTTATAAAGAAAGTAAAAAAGATAAATCAATCACACAACACATAGACATATTGAATGATTAATGATAAATAACATTACTTGAATTAAAACATGGATCCAAGATAGTATAATAGGGTCTTGAGGCCCTAAATATGACCTATGAAGCTGCTACAAGGATTAGGGTTGGTCTCCCTAAGTTATACAAAGTTATCCCAAAAGTTACATACATAAAACCATAAAATCGGTTTTTTATATATAGACATATCGACGCGACGGCGTCGCTTGATGCTTCTGACGCCATCGCCACGTAGATGGTTCTATATCCACTTTAAGTCGACTACGTTGTGACTTCGTCGCCAATATCCAGACACCATCACCAGATAGATCACGACGGCGTCTCTTTATGCCTGCAACGCCGTCTCCGCGCTCTGAGAACAATACTTCTTGGTGAATCTTGGTCCAAGTCCGTAATCTCGTCTGTTTCTTCTCCAAATGAGCCCAAGTCACGTGTATTCTCTCCAAATGCCATCCAAGTGCTAAAAACCTGAAAACAAACGATTAAGCACATAATATGGGCATATTTGCATGATTTAGGGGGTAAATGACCCCGAAATAGTGTATAAAATGACACCTCATCGCAGTGTCGCAATAGAACAGATAAAATAGATGACGCGTGTCACAGGTTGTTCGTCGGGTTTGTTACCTTTCTCATATCTTAGGCTTCCATCGGTTCAGATATGAATTTGGTAGCTCAATGCTTTATAAATGCAAGAATATATTATCTACATGGAAGTCGAGACTTCTTTCTATTTGAGGTCGTTTTAATTTAATAAAGGAGGTGTTGAGAAGTGTTGGAATATACTTTATGTCGATCTTTATAGTGTCAGAAACAATTCTTTATTTATTAGAAAGATTGAGGGCTATATTTTCTGGATGGAGATGAAAACTCAAGAAAATTGGCTTGAATTAATTGGGAAGATATTTTGGTATCTCTTGAAAAAGAAGGTTTGGGTATCGAAAGTCTGAAAGCTTTCAATCTTGCTCTCCTTAAAACACGGAGGTGTGGAGGATGGTTATTAATCTGAATTTGTTTTGGGTTTAAGTCATCAAAACTATATATAGAGAGGACGTGGTTTTGGATGCACAAAATTTATCACTAATGGTTTATGGGCAAAAATCATTGGGTCCAAAAATCATTTACATTCTAGTGGCATTGTTCTTAAAGAGACGTTGAGAATTATAGTAGGTTGTGGCTCACATGTGAAGTTTTGGAAGGATCATTGAATCGGTAAAAGTCTTTTATGCCAACGGTACAATAGACTGTGTAAGTTGGATTTGAATCCTCACTGTTTGCTTCGCGACTGTTTTGTAGGCAGGGTTTGGTCTTTGCAAGGGCGGTGAGAAGTCACAAGCCTGAGTAATGATCTTTTGGCTCATTTTTTTAACGACAAAATTATATTAAAAAATAGCTACTAGTAAGGCACTAGAAGCTAAAGAGTACAAAAACAAATCAAGAAATAAACAAAGATACACAATCTAGATTCTTCTCGAGGCTTTAACTGCGAGAACTACAAAAAGAATGAAAAAACTCTTGCCAATTACAGATAACCAAGACAAGAGAAAAAATCCTACCCACGGAGGCCATGCCATCGGTTTTCACTTCGCGATGTTTTTGATGTAGTCCCATACAAGCCCCGGGGAAAAGTTACAGCAAGAAAATACATTTTAACAAATGATCCGTACAATCTTGATTTGCTCGATACTCCCAACAACGAGAAGCAATTCACAACAACAACCATTAAGTATTCGCAAACAACCTACACACTATAGGCTCCCCACATTGATTATATAAACAAAGGCGAATTTTAAGCCAATCATTCCAACACATACTCGCTTTCTTATGACTATTCCAATACCGTGGATATGAGCCGAATCAGATTATGAGACTTAAAGGCCAGGACACATTTTGTTGGAACATTGGTAGCATTGGGTTGTTTAAAGTTTGAGCTACAAGAAATCACATTGACAGGCACTTGCTTCCGAAAATGGATTTCAAACACGCCAGTACAAAATTCTCCCTAGAAAGGTAAATATTTTCTTTAGGACATTGAGATTAGATCGTCTTCCACTTCGTTTGAATTTGTCTCGTAGAGGGTTAGATATTTCGTCGATTATGTGTCCAGTTTGCTCGAACGAGTTGGAATCAAATGAGCATCTCTTCTTCTATTGCGAAGTAGCTTCAATATTTGGTGCAATATGTTCATCCTAATTTTGAACTCTCACTCGGAAATTGGTCGGATCGGATCGAGAATCTTCGGATATCAAATGCTCTCAAGGAACGCATGATCGTGATTGTTTTTACCACTTGCTGGTGTCTTTGGAACTATCGCAATTCCGTCACATTTTCTCTCTCAAAACTTGAGGAAATGTGACATTTGTGATAGTATTCGTCTTTTCTCGTTTTATTGGTTAAATAGTAGAAGTTTTTATCGTTTAGTTTGACATTATTAGCTAAGAAAACCATTGTAGTTTTTTTCTAGCTGCTTGCTAGAAGTTATATTGTTATATATATCTTCTTTTGCAGTAGAAAAAACAAATATTTAGCAAATTATGAAGTTACGACTAGGGATGGTAAAAGCATCCGAAACCGACAGGGAAAAACGAAACCCGAACCGGTTGGGTCGGTTTCAAGGGCGGGTTGGCGAGTTTGGATGCGAGTTTAGATATTGATAAAAAAAATCAGCCGGGTACGGTTTCTAGCAATACCCGCCCTGATTACCCATACCCGTACCCATACCTGTTTACCTGAATTCGTATCCGCTTTATTGCTATTATAATTAATTAGAGTACATATATATTATTTATATAATTTCTTCCATTGTATTTTTTATATAAATATATTTATTATATAACACATTTGGATGTTGTACATGAATTATTCGAAAGCATTATATCGTTTGATACGGTATTTGTTTTCATTAACTTTATTTTTTTTTAATATATTATGGTGTTTTGCTTTATTTTATCGATGGGTTTTAGTGTGACTTAATCTTGATACCCGCCACCGGATAATATTAATTGAGTGTGACTTAATTTTGATACCCACCGGATAATATTAACTGAGTACCCAACGGATAATGAGGCGGGTACGCATGCGGATATTATAAACGTATGCGGGTACGAGTACTTTAAAACCCGCCCCGAACTCGACCCGTTTCAATCCCAAGTTACGACTTCATGGTTCAAATGATGCTCATATTCACCACAAAAGAGATGCATCTAGTGAGTACGTCTTTAAATTAAGAGCACAATTTGAAAACCAAGCTTGTCTATGTAATCTCCTATTGTTTCATGTCGTCTATGGTCTAGTACCTAAAGAGACATTATACAACATACTAAAAATGAGTATGTTATTATGTCCTCTAGCGTCATTGGTTCAAGGTTTTTTTGGCTCCCAGTTTGGGCTGGCCCATTTGGTTTTTTTTTTTGCTTATTCAACATTTGTCGCGCGAGTATAATAACGTGCACCATACAAGTGGGTAATATAAAAAAATATCCGCGAAAAGATCTTCGAATTGCGAACACAATGAGTCCAATATTGCAATGCAGACGTTTAATATTGCGTAATTGTTAAAAAAAATGTTGTGTTCCATACAAGTCAGCTATGCCGCACCGCGTGGACATATTTCCACTCAATATTCATTCGAAACAGATTCACGAAAAATTACACCCTGTGGCAACGCGCGGGCTATGTAATAAAATCGCACAAAAACAAGCCCACCCGCAACAAGCGGAAGGTCCAGCGCTTACGCAATTAAAAACCGCCCTATGTTACGCAAAAAAAATTAATTTTTTTATAGAAAAATAAAAAATTAACGCTCCGCAGCAACGCACGGTCAATCATGCTTGTTTATACTATATATAAAGTAAATATTAAATGTCAAAAAATTAAGTAACACAACTATTTATGTTTATTATATAACTTTTGATGCAAATATCAAAAGAACAAAATGATTTCTAACACATACCTCTTTCCATATTAAATGAAATTTTTTAAAGTAATATACATCTTATGCATGCTGCACAACATTTTATGCAAATTCTGTCACATATCTCTCTCTCTTCATACAATGCAAAAAATTAAATAATACAAAGTTTGATGCACATTGTACAATCTTTAATGCAAACAACAAAAAGTTAAAATTCAATAATACAAACATTCATGCAATATGTATAATTAACCAATTCATAACACATACTTATTGACTGGTCAACACTTTTAATGTTATTCTTAATTCTTAAAACACTCATTATTAATTAATGTAATTTTTAAAACACACCTAAAATGAAATATGAAAAGTATATGTTATTATACACATCGTACAAATTAATAAAACACACAAAGCTTTATACAATTTATATGCTAATACATATCTTCTATCTTCTATACTACTATATAATGCATTTAGGACATTCTATCTTCTATACCACTATATAATGCATTTAATACATTCTAAATATAATAGTCTTAAAAAATTAAGAACAAAATGTTTTCTTTAAGAAAAAAGTAGCAAGTCGTTAGTCAATGCACTAAGACATTACAATTTGACACAAAAAAATCTACAATAATACTAATTAATTTAGTATTTGTAATAGTCAAAATTGAGTCAAATAATTTTTGTAACAACCTGGTAATTAGACTTGAATTCTATAAACTTGTAACAACAACCCTGAAAATTAAATGTCTTTAATTTTATAAAATTGTAACATCCCTTTAACATTCATATATAAGCTGAATTACACAATTCTCTCAAAACTAAAAAAATAAAACCATCTTCACTCTCTCTAGAAATATGCTTTCACACATTTTCTAAAAAATCCTTCGGCGCCGGTACAACAACCATCATCACCACTAATTGGAAAAATAAAAGCATCAGAAAAAGGACAACGATTTACCAACGAAACCATCAACTCAAAGCAGGTCAAATTTATAAACCCAAACAAAACACCAAATAATTTAGCACCGGTATTATCAAGATCCGGTTTTAGCAACACCACCCAACCACTTAAACATCATCAAAACACCTAAACACAACCGATTGAAACCACCAAATAACCAAACAGTTAGATTCGCATATTCAGATGATGGTTGTGTCGGATATTTCGGTTTGTGGTGGTGGTGTTGTTGATGGTCGTGAGATAGTGTGGATATAAATACTTTGCATTGTTATTGCCTAAAGTTATTTTAATCTTGATTATTATTTATTTGTACAATTATTGTTAGAAAAACGTTTAACCGAATAACATTTGCTCACCGTAAAATATAGTCACAGGGTACCCGCTGCCGCATTGCGCGAGTACCCTGCTAGTGATCATTAAAGGAAACACTTCGAGCGATTGAGCATCAGGTCAAAACCAATTAAAACCGACCCAAACCAAAAGTCGATTTTGCGGAAAGACAAAAAACCGAAACCGGTTTTTTTAAACTGGTTTTCCTCAAACCGAATTGGCGGTTTGTAACCGGTTTTAAAAAAATTGACCTGACCGGGGTTTTTAACCGAACCGATTGCATAAAAACCGGTTAAACCGGTTGACTAACCGAACCGATTTTGTATTTTTCATATGAAAAAACCGGTTTATAACCGAACCGGTTTTAATCAAACCGGTTCTTTGACTAATTGACTAAAACCGGTTCGGTTAAAAAACCAAACCGATTTAAAAAAAAAACCCGAAATATTCACCACGCTAGCATCCAATGCGATATGCTGAAAGGGTGCCCCTATTAGTACCCCCCTGGCCCACTGCATAGTGCCAAAAAGTACAAAAGATTCCTTTTGTACCTTCCTTTTTACACTGCAACACAGTTTTTTATCAGTTTCTGTTCCGTAATTTTTGACAGTTTCATACTTTTGACCTGTTAAACTTTATATTTTTCGTTCCGTTTTTTCCGTGTCACAGTTTTATAACATATACAAAATTATAAAAATACAAAAAAAATAAAATATGAAAAAAAAACCGGAAAAAACCGGAGGGTACAAATGGTGTTTTCCGGGGGCTACATATATCATAACGCATGCTGAAAACATAATCAAACAAAAAACCACGTGTCTTATCATGAAACATATAACCGTCAAACGACAATCAGCTCACGTACACGTGACACAATCCATGCACCACGTGCCACTTCACCACCACTTTCACCACCCTATATAACCACACCACCATCCTAAAACTAAAAAAAACTATCACCGGAAAACAATAAAAAAAGAAAATGACAGACATATACCCACACCATGAAGGAGGCAGAGGCATGCAACCTCACTTCAACCAAGCTCACTACCAGTCGACGAGTGGCCCTCGGGCCCACCAGATAGCTAAAGCAGCCACCTCAGCAACAGCCGGAGGGATGCTCTTGGTACTTT
>BQNB010085587.1:8659-28434 GCA_026074375.1 Tanacetum coccineum
AAGTTTTTGTCATTGTTGCAAGTTTTCTAGACACCAATTCCACTCTTTGAGAAATGAAATCAACTTCATTCACTATCTTCTAACCCGTCCTATCCCTCCAAATCATGCTTCACCAATTCCTTCTTTTTTCCTCTTTAATTAATCATTCCTACATGATTAATCTTCCTACATAATTGTTCTTTAATCTTTTAATTACGGCATCTTCTACCTTTCAAGAATCAACTAGTGTAGAGCTATGCCTTATTATGTCTTTATGATTATCTACTTTCTATTATAATTATTCATACAAATGTTTGTATGAATGTGTCTTAACTCTTATTACGATCTAGTTTTTTAAAATTTTATGTTTAATGTATTAGTTGGATATGCTAATGTATGAGTTTCTTGTTGGTGGAATGAAACTCGTCTTTTGATAATTTATATATATTATGTGTTAACTTGAAAGATATTTGTCTTGTACTTGTACTTCTAACTTTGTTTTGTAGCAAAACAATTTTTGTAAGATCAATCCCTTGGTGCCTCGTACAAGGGGGAGCACAAATAACGCCTAAATTATACATGTTTCTATAGCGTTATTTATGTTTATTCTATCATTTCTTATGAATTTTTGGTACTTAATTAAGCTTGAATTGCTTATAGGTTCACTTGAAGACTCTAAAGACCTAAGCTCATGAATCTATACACTTTGGGAGACGAATACAAGAAAAGAAAAGATTTCTAGCCAAAGTTCAAGAAGTCCGCCGCACTTATTTGCAAAACCGCCGCACTTCCAGTAAAAGTCATTAAATGTAATCGCATTAACTCCCAAAGTTCGCCGCACTTTTTCCTAAGTGCGTCACACTTTGCAGCCAATCTTTCCTATAAATTGAGGATGAATTTGCATCCTTCAACATAATCATTTCTCATATTCTATCCCATTTTACACACACATACTTTCCCTTCTTTAACCAAAACACCAAGAAACACCTTTTCCTTTGAATAAAAAGATCTAACAATCAAGAACGAAGAAGTTTTCTTACCTAGTTGTTGAAATAATAGAAATTTATGTAAAGTGCGCTTTTGTTATGAACTCTTTAGCTATGAGAGGCTAAATCTCTCATGACTACTCGGTGAAGTTACGATAATGAATAAGTGTTTGGTATGATCTTGATAGTTTTAATCTTAAGCTTATGTTGCAAACCTGTTATATCTTATCTTATCTATTTTTGCTTATCAACTTAGATTATATAATCATATCGGTATAGGTCGAAAGATCCGTTATGATCTATGTGGTTTTAAAGATTTGTCTATGGTCTTTAACGTATGTGCCGAGAAATCCACTTTCGTAAATTGATAAACAAAATAAGCTTTGATATAATAATAACTGGGTTATTTGAGTGACACATTTGGTCTAGTTAACTAAATATAAGTCTTAAGTTAATCAAGTTAATTGGTAAAAATGTTTTCTGCCGAGAAATCATTTTTATAAATTATAGTTCCATCTTCGAGGTCAAATCATTTCTAACACTTATAAATTATTCTTAACTATCTGAGTAGTCATCTTTATTATCATTGTTAAAACTAAAGTTATTTTCAAAATTGTTAAAGTCTATTTTCTTTTTGATTATTCGAACACTACTCTAATCCCTGTGGATGACCTGGTTTTACCTAAAATGATTATACTACATACGTATGGTTATATTTTACATGTAGTGTTATCCTTATAATTGTCTGGTATTTTTAGTCTTATAAATTTAAAGCTTTTGAAACACATCAGCACCTAACCGTTGTATTAGTAGTATAGGCAGGACTCAGGGGTTGTTATCGTTCTCTAGGGGAATAGGTTGGAAAGGCTTGATCACAGTCTAACAGAATTCTAGGGGTTGAGAGAAGATTATTTTTGTATTTTTATATTTTATAGAAAGCAGGTAAATCATATGGTTTGAGAGGTTGATTTGGTTTTAGCTAATAAACTAAATAATAAACTATGCTAATGGTGATAACACTATAAAGGAATGTATTCATGTAATCATGTATTACTCTCTAGATTTCTTCTCTTAGTGTTATTGCTTTGTAACACTTGTGACGATCTATGTTATTATTTCCTAAGTCATGAACGAATTACACTAACCCTTAATCTATTTATATTCATCGATTGGGTTAACAACGCAATTAAGGTTAGTTATAATGAAGACTATACAAGGCCCCTTAAAGTATATAAATGGCATTCTTTGTGAATATTTTATTAAGTGTGGTATCAACCATTTTTAGGGGACAACGGTAGGTATGAAGATTGTTACCCGATGGTATCCTTTCTACACAATCATGTTTCCCTAGACATATCAATAGCGATACAAGAAAGCTGGTTTTCTAAAGCCTAACATGCATATCCATCACAAGAAGCAACATCACTAAGATCTACATTCTAGGTTTCATACAATCATAAATGAACACATTAGGGAGTTTAGACAAGCATGTTAAATATAATGCAAAAAACAATAAATAATTCAAACAACAGACATATTGAATGATTAAGATAAATCTTACTTGGATAAAACATGAATTGAAGGAGTTTACAATAGGGTTTGAGGCCTAAAATTGTCCTAATATGATGCCAAACGAACTAGTTTTCGTTCTCCCTTTTTTACTCAATGTTACACACTTAAATCCCTAAAAAGATTTTTATTATAGTATAAATCATTGTACGGCGGGCGACATTTTATCGTGATCTGACGTCATTGAGACCGGAGAATATCTATAGTTCTTGGGTTGGGTCCGTGCGGTAGCGGACGCGACGTGAAATCTTGTGACAATGTCATGAGATGTGTTTTGACGGCGTCCACATGTATTCTGTGATGCATGTCTCAGCCCGGCTTTGTGTAACATAATCTTGAGAGATGTTGGTGTAGGTATGTAGTCTTTTCTCGTTTCTTATCAAATGAGCCCATACGTTACGTATATTTTCTCCAAATGCCTTCCAAAAGCTAAATACCTAAAAAAGAACGATTAAGTATGTTTTTTAGGCATAGATGCACGATTTAGGGGGTTAAACGACCCTAAAAAAGTGTATAAAATGACACCTCATCAGTGCTTTAAAGTTTCAAGATGATAATTTGCTCCCATGTAATGCAATTATATGCCTTCATAATTATCTTGATGCTCAATGTTTATTTACTTAGCTATTGAATACATGTCTATTGTAAAGGCTCTTGTCTTTTTCTAGCAATTTAGATAAAATATCTCTTAGTTTATCTAAATAAAACATGCTCCTAAATGCTAAATGCTAACATATTTTTATATGAGGATTACATTTAAAATTATCAAGTTTTGAATGCGTCATTTTACATGACTTACGTGTTGATTGAACACCTACAGTATGTCAGTTTAATGTATGAAATTAGCTGTTAGATGACATATAGTCTTACACATTAATCTTGTTGATTATTGTGTTGATGCATGCTTAGATAAACTTGCATGCTTATAACTATATAGCTTATGCATCTAGGTACATATATATATATATTATTTATATATATCATTTATATTATTATATATATATATATATATATTATATATATATATATATATATATATTATATATATATATAATATATATATTTTCACACTAGATTATTTTTCTTCGCGTTCGTGTCACAAAATCTAACGGTTAAAAGAGTCATAATTCTTTAAATGGTTTTATATCTCTAGTGTCTTCTACAACACACATTCCATTTAATCATCATCTTGCTTTCTTCCAAATGATCCACTCTTTTTGTCAAGAGTAGGGTGTAAAAATCTATATACACTGAAAGTAGACTATTTTATCTGATATATTCAAGTATCTTTAACTTGCGATCGCAAACGTTAAAGGTCATATCGAAAATCCCTATTCAAGCCTTTTAACAACATAAGTTAAAACGCTCTCCTTTTCTCTTTGACAAAAATATTTTTTTCTCTTCAACGAAAACTTACTTACTCTTTGACAAAACATTCTTTCTTTTCGACGAAAACATTCTTTTCTTTTCGATGAAAACATTCTTTCTCTTTCGACAAAATCATTCTTTCTCTTTGACAAAAACATTCTTTTCTCTTCGACGAAAACATTATTTTTTCTTCGACGAAAACATTATCTCTCTTCGACGAAACACTCTTTGCCTTTCTATCACACCTCCTTTCACTAATAAACCACCTCTTCATCAACATAGAGTGGATAATTTCTTTCCTCACATTTTTGCTACCACACTTTAGACAACCGTATACATCGTCGTGTGATTGTTATGAATATTCGCTATGCATCGAGAAGAGCCGGGCATAAACTTTGGTGGAGTATTTGTTTATCGTTATGCTAACACCATTTGTTTGAGATTGTTCAAGCTCATCGTCTCTCTCTACATCTTGTTTTTATTCTTGTATTTATTTATTTCTTTGGCAGACGTACACACACTGAAGTTACTGTCACCATTTCCTTTCAGGCAATATCCTTTAGGAAATAATCTCCATCGAAAAGGTTGCGTCTAAAGATAACATCGCCGATTTCTTTCTCAACTCCTCAAGCGCGAATCATTAAATTACCTTCATCTAGGTTTAAAAATGATGGAACATTCCATAGATCTCTCTCTTCTTTTCTTCTAGTCTTGATCTAGTCCAGTGTTCCATTTCGTTTTGGTAGTTTGTCGTGACAAGTTAATTACTTAATCCAAAGTTTTTAAGCATTTTTATTTGGGCAAAATGCAATTTAAATTGTCATCCTTCACAATATCATCAAAAAACCAAAGTCCTCTCTGTTGGCAGGTACGGCGGACCCCGGTCACACTTTTTACTGGTGGCCTCCTTGATATATCTGAGGGACCTGTCGGCAGCAGGCTTGTAATATCATTTATCCTTTTTTAAATCCATAATCGAACACCCTCTCTCTTCTGCTACTATAAGCTGACGTCTATCCTACACCCAAAACTATGCCTAATATCTCTCTAAAGATCAATGGGTCATTCTCTTATCTCAATTCCCATAAGCACTGTTGCTTATGTTGTCAAGAGAATTTCATAATGAAAATGCTTTCATTCTTCAAACTCATTCCTTACAATTGAATTTACCTACAACTCTTATCATTACATAATAAATTCTCTCACATACAAATCTTGCTCCTCACATCTTGTAAACGTCTTTTCTCACCTCAAATGGTCTTTTCACTTCTAAACGAGTCTTCTCACTTTCAAATAGTCTTCTCACTTCTGATAGTCGTCTCACTTCTAATAGTCTTTCTACTTTGGACGTTTCTTCTCACTTCTAAACGTTCCTTTTCCTTCTAATAAGTATCCTCGCTGCCCCCCCCTCATTCTCACGCCTCCACCCATCTACTAGTCAACCAATTTTCTGCTCTCTTTTAATAGTCTTGTTACTATTAAAAATCCTCATATATCTCATGACAACTTAATTATTTCATCCGAAATACAAATGTCACTACTTCACAAAACTTTCCACTTTTCTAGAAAGTAAAGACATAAGAAGATATCTCACTCTTCAAGTGGTATTGACGTCACACAATGCTGAGTCGTCATTAGTCTATCTACCTTGAATGAACACCACCTCATTTCACATACCTACCTTTGTTCCTCAACACTGTCAACCAACAAAATACCAAACAAAATTTTAAATTCCCAATCATCCACCTTTGTCTCAATAGGATCACTTGCACATTAATTATTAGTGCAAATGATATATCAATCATTTTTGACAACCTCCTATCAACACCTTCCTTCTTTAGTCTCACTCATCTTTCCCCACTTTTTAGCTCTATGAAATTTTTTTATCTCATCCAAGAGCATATCGTCTCCATCCTCGTCTTATCTTTCTTTTTATCCTTTTAAAGTATATATTTTGGCATATCTCGCCAAGATATTAAGTGTCATTCGTCTCCCTTTAAAAAGTAATCCTCATAATATTTGTGTGTCACCCAATAAACGAATCCCCCTCTCGTTTATTAAAAGTCGATCGAATATTAGTCTTTAAACATACGTCTCGATAATTTTTATTTCACTATTTAGATTGTTGATTGCATGTGTCTAGGTTCTAAATCTCTTTTAAAGTGTCATACTTTTGAATAACAACACCTAAAAGTACATGTCTAGTTTTTTGCTAATATCTTGCTAATATATTATGCTCTTGCTCTATCTAACTTTGTTTTGTAGGCACAATCTATATCTTGATTCCTAGGTGCCCTTTAACAATAGGGAGCTTACATAAGAGGAGCACTTAAGTGTCCTAATCATTTTATTGCATTCAATCGAGACGTCTTAAGTTTTGATGGTAATTTATTTGATACATGTGTCCGCTAGATTTACTTTGGCTAAGGTTTGTCATTATCATGGGGATGAAATGAGCAAGGGGGAGCTAGGAGATATGTAGGTAAATAGCATGTAATGTGTTAAACCATGGTGATAGAAGACTTCACTAGGATGAGACAAGCTCACCTTATTTTGGAGATAGGATCGGGGATTTGTAAAATACGATGATTGGGCTCATTCAGTAATCTAATACTTCTCCCTCTCTCACTTATAATCCACCATCAACCTTAAGGTCCTCTTCTTATACCTTCAACTTATATACTTGAAGTACCTACCTTCTTTTCATAGCCTTCTTTCATTTCTCATACCTCGTCTAAATTTTCAAAAAACACAAAACAACCCTCAACCTTATTTATCATGCCGTACTTTATATGCCTAACACAATAATACTTGATCACTACACTTTTCCTCAGTTCCTTTATCCTATACACTCGACAGTATACTACCTTTTTCTTCTTGCCTATTTATCTTCATGACTTTTCTCTAACTATCAAGGAACACACTATCACCTCCACTTTTATTTCTCATATCTTAACCTCATTAAATCACAACCTATCTTCTCGGAGACCTATCCTCTTCTCAGTCACTCCTTCATATATACTCGGAGCAACATACCTCTCTCCTGACTACTTCTCAAACCTCCACCTATATGCTCCATCCATAATCCAACCATTATACCTTTTTGCTTCAAACAAAAGGGGGGATGAGTGGAGTGTAACGAGTAAACTTTTAAATTTTCTATGTGTTATAGTTTACTTTGTATGTCCATCATCATAAAAATGGGATGATTGTTAGTGAATATATTTTAGGATATTTTATCTGTTAGATCTCTTTATGTTTTGGTGATGACAAACTTGTAAATTGTAATATGTCAACATAACGTGCAGTATGGTTCTTGCTAATCACAATATCATCATTGCATTACATGCATCTACATCTCTCGATGTATCAAGTCTACTCAAAACGGGGTAAATATTTATTTGCAAGTTATTGATAATCACCAAATAATCCTATGCATCCATGCATCCAACATCTCGCGATGTCTCAAGTATGCATCAAGACAGACATTGGTCTATCAACCGACCGGTAAATTCACATAAGGTATGTACAAACAATATTTTAAAACTTGTAGGATGATACAAAGAAATAAGTTTTTGTTCTTAACCTTACTTTTTTATAAATGAAACAAAAAATTTTGCACAATTCAATTAGACAAATCATTTTTAATTATAAAGAAATGCTTTATGTGGTTTTTATTCAATATTTCAATATGGCCTAAATATATAAAAACCTAACCTATAAAATATTAGATCATAGACTTCTATTCCACCCCTATACGAGTCAGTTTTTCACCAGATTTTACCTTTACACAAAAAGACAACAAGATACCCCCACCCCACCACTCCCCCCCTCCTCCCCCCCCCCCCCCTATGTCTAGGGCTGTTCTCTTAAATATGTCAACGCCCCCCTTAAATATACGGCGGCCCCCTAATATATTTGGAACTGTTGTTTCCTGACAGACAGTTTTTCAGCCCCTATAAATAGTGGCTTACTTCCAACTATTTTTACAACTTTTTTGCACGGATTTGTTTTAGTTCTTTTTCTTTCTAGATCTCACTAAATCTCTCTAAATCTTTGATCATTTAACTTGTTTAATCTTTTTTAAATGTGATCCAATCTTTTATCATTTCCTTCTTCCCTCAATCGCAAGAGAAAAACTTTCTTCTTCATCAAGATACGAAGTTATGTAGTCTAGTTAGTTCATTTGTAACATATGTTACATATAGAAGCGTGTCATGTCTTCTTAATTATTAGTAGTGTGTAGATCGAATGGTTTTGAGTATATTCGGAAATGGTTGATTGTGGGTTGGTTAGTAATTTTGGGTGTAAAATACATTAGTGATGTGGTAGTTGGTTCTAGCTAAGATTAGGAATTGACATTCTAGCTTAGTGTTACGACATTAATGCTAAGCAGACCCAATAGGGTTTATGTGTTTAGGCCATTAAAACACATGGTTTTGTTATGTTTAGGGCATAAAACATAGCAGTTTTGGTTGTACCCAAAGATAACTTGACATCTTGCTTAGTGTCGGAAAATAATGTAGCAACCTTGTATGGTTTTCTTCGCGAGAAAGGAGCTTGTTGGTCTGTGAAGTAAACTCTCGTGTTGGGTACTCAGGAGTGGTGTAGGGGCGAAGAGGAGCTTCTTGATGAAACACTTTAAATACATTATGTCTGGTTTGCAGTCATTTCACTTATCTCTTTACGCTCTTTATTTGCATTCATCGCTTTACTTTTATATTGCATTTTGTCATGATGGTTGTGGATAGTTGCGTATATTGTGTTAATTGTGATTGTGTTGTACTTTGTAGTTAATAGTGTGGTTGAGCTTGTATTGTTAAGATATGTGCTAGTTGTTGTAAATCTATTATCGACACTTCTCATATTACGTTAAACTTGATTGGCGATTTGATGCAAAAGATTTAAAGTTTTTAAATGGAAAGTCATTCACCCCTCCCCCCCCCCCACCCCCTCTATGGTTTCCTCAGGTTTAATACACACTTGTGGTCGCTATAATTCATAGAACATTATAACAATATCAACTGCATTCCCAATAGTAAGAATATTAGCCTTCTAAATTGGAGGTCATTGGTCTGAATTTATCGAGGATGAAAATTATCACCATGCTGCATCGGGGTTCACTTGCGACGGACTCCTGGCTACTTAAAAGAGTAGTTTCACTGGGATTTGTTGGCTCCCAATGTCGAGTCAAAAAACTGGTAAATGAAAAAGAAAAAAAGTACTAATTTCATCAAGTTCATATACTAATAATACTATAAATGATTGAATAAATCTATTCTTTCATATGATTTCTCAAAAAAGTTTATAATCGGCGGGAAAACCTGACCCCATGCACCCTTTTTGGGTGCCGACTGACCCTTTCCCAATGACCAAGCCCCAGGCAATAAGCACATGTTCCAGTGACCTAATTAGCCAGGAGTTGGGATTGAACCCAAGATCAATTTCTCAAAAGCCCTTCTTGACCGGTCAACTAAACGTTTGCGGTAGGAGGAGTGATTAACATTGGAATAAATCTCCTTTGGTATTCTTCTTCATATGATTTCGATAATACTCTATAAAACTATAACTTATAAAACAATTATTTCATATATTTTAATAACAGAGGTCTAACACGTACAACATTTACCATATCCATAGGGAATAAAATATCATTCATTCTCACCAATTTTCCGTAACAAAAACCAATGATTCCGAAGGCGACTTGATCGTGGGGATAGGTATCTCGAGGCGACTTGTCACACCAGGGATAAGTCTGTTAGGGAAAGCTCGAAGGGGATTTTTTCCCGTGTGACACTGTCCGGGCGACAGGCGAGGCCCCAACATAGTTTTAGTCAAACATTTTAAGTGCACGGTATTAGAGGGTTTTCCTGTGGCGAACATGTCGCCCAGAGATAATGCTTGTTATAAAAAAATCAACTTAACAGTAATAATGGTTATTTTAGTAATTGTGTCAATCTCGGGCTACGTTCGCCTAGGAAAGTTTTTCTTATACATTGATTGCCAACGCTATGATATTTATTTTGTCCATTTAGTGATGACTTTCCCGTTGTGACATGTCGCCGGGAATCTCTCGAAAATTTTTTTTGCTTTCACTTATCCCGGGCGTACATGTCGCCCGGGATTTGTCTGCTTTTTTTGGGGTATGCTGCACAGTAGGCTATTTCTGTTTTTTTTCGAAAAATTTTTACTAAAAATATCTACCAATACTAATACCTGTAAAATCAATATAGAATCTACCTAAATACATTGCCAACTTGTTACCAAACACAATACAAATAAACCGGTCAACGCATTTGAGATAATAAAGCTAAATACGTCCAAAATCTGAATAAACACAATATAGTCTACAAAACGGGTGACGAAGTCACAAAACTTGCATTATCTGCAAGATTCAAGTCAATATTCACCTAGATACCATGTTCTAAATGTACGGGGAAACAAATATTCACATAAGGGTCGACGATATAAACTTCAAGACACAAAATTGCATATACTTACCCCAAACCATCTCCTAACATATCGGCTCCTCCTCATCGTCTTTATCCTCGCACCGTCCTCTCATCTCCACTAGCTCATCATCCCAGCACCCGCACTCCCGCTGCCACCACCATACTTAGGTGGTGACTCATGATGCGTAAAGCTCTAGGATAAACTTGTCTTCACTCTACATAAACTTCTATGACATCTTCACCCTGTCTCGTTAGCGCATTTTCTCTTTTTGTGCTTAGCGACATCGAAGGAATGGTGCATAGAGTCGGTGGGCGGGAATGACCGTACCCTGTCCTGAAAAACCCTACAACACCTGGAATGTGCCCCGCTAATAATGGCCATCGATCACTTCCTCGGTGTATGGTTACCCCGTGGAGATGTTGGAGACCTAGGGGGGGGAGGACCCTGTGCATTAACATCTCATCCTATGTAGTCACTAAAAATAAGATCCAATGATATATTAGTCGGGTTACTACATTATTTCTCGATAAATTGTTAAAGTGCGTGTTTTTACAAATAAACTCTACATATAGAGCGTTGTTCATCTGGTTATAGATTTGCCGAACAATTGTATCGTGTCAAAGTTAAAAGGTGTGGATCAGCGACGGGTACCCTCGGGTAGCTGAGCTCTCTATCTGCACATACACACATATAAGATGAAACAAATTAAAAACGATAAATCACAACACACCAAAATGTTAATGTTTATTACATTCATATTTCGCGGAGGGTGAAATAGACTCGGATTCCTGTCGGAAGATGACCATGCTTTTGCCGGTTTTGTTTCGTTTGGGCAAACCGTGCAACGGTTCTTAAGTTCATTCCAATATTCAATCGTGGCATCCAAATCTACCTCTGGAAATGTGTAGAGACTCCTGCTGTCTGATGTGCTCTTAAGTCGTAAGTCTCGTTCTCTTCAGGGAACCTAATACCTTTCCTTTAAAAGCGGGGCCTTCTTGCATTTGTAGATCTTTTGCAGGATGATGCTGGATGGCGCATAGATTTGTGGCCAGGGATCGGATTCCTTGAGCTGGATGGTCCGCACAGATGAATCTGGGTCTGCAATCATATAAACCAAAGACAGGTTTAGAGATATTATTTTATATATTTATCTAATTTGTTTATTTATTTATATATAAATAAATAAACAAAGTTAGATAATATACAGTAATTAAGTAATGAACACGATATTGAAATAAAATAAAAGGATAATGAAATAACCTTACCCAAAATCTTTGCCTACCGACCCAACGCATTTCCGCTTCGGCGGCATTTGGTGTCCCAAGAAGAGTAGTCGCAACGAATCTCTCCTTAAACGAGCTCCCGAGGGTAGTTAGCCCAATGAGCCGAAATGGTCAACGAGACGGCATCAGGGTCTCTCTGTCACCTAAACTCAAACGGATTTAGGACGGGGCCATTTTTTTTATCCGTGTTGGCCTTTAACTCAAGGTAGGTTTTGGGTCTCCTGAGGGGTATGTAACCTGCTCGCTATCTGCCACCTCTCCTGCCACCTAATTGGTGTTTTCGGATGCCCTAGACAGCAAAATCAAGTGAGTGATAAAGTCATCAAAAATTCAAGGCAAGACAAATTCAATGTATCAAGTTTATGCTGTATTACTTAAATCAAGATATTCTTTACCTCGACTGCCTAAGCAACCCCACAACCAGTGGGTAATTGATATCGGAGGCGGACGTTCATTCACCGCCTTAGTTACCACCATGACCACCGTGGCACATCGTGACATCTGTTTCATTAGCATTAGGATATACCATATAGTTATTCATGAACAAAATATAAAAGCATGCACCATCCAAATACTTTACACATCTATATAAAATATACACATTTAAATAATCCACAATAGTTTCATTCATTCATTCAAAATAAATGTCTTTTATAAGTTACAACTCTAAAAGAATCAATCTTCTTTCTTTTACTAGAAAAACAACATTTTCACCATCATCAATATCTAGGTTGATGAGCGTCTTCTCAATCAGAATATGCTAAATCATGAGGAATGGGGTCTTCCCAACTTCTATTTAATTTCATAGTCATCATCAACAAACTCAATGATATCTAGTGGTTGTCGTCAACATCTATTGATTGACCATTTTTGCAAAGGCCGCAATTTTCCATGTCATTTCTTTGTAGAAAGTATGAATCTGAATCGAGCTGTCGACATGTTTAACATCAGGGTCATCCTCTACCATAATGACACCCATATTCAAAAACTTTTTATGATTTACATGTTCGATGACCTTCCAACCGAGTGGTCGTCTGGCTATATCTTTAAGGTAGAAGCATTGTTTTACTTGTGTTGCGAGAATGTATTAATCATTTTTAAACGTCTCACCATTTCCTTGATTTGTGTTATGTTGTTTTCTAATGACAAAAATTTTGGATTCGTCACTTTGTTGCTAGTTTCGAAACCACTTAACTCGGAACAACACAGTTTTGAATGACAAATACAAAAACTCGAGGATTTGTTCAAGCTGACCATAATACATTTCTTCTTCCAGAACAGGCAAACAAATGTTGTTGTTTTGAGTTGTGCGACGTTCATCATGGCTGTTCATGACAAACCTCACATCGTTGACTACGCAAGAGTTGACCGAGATTGGAGTTTGTGTTGGACATAAGCCAAAGCAAAAAACTCACTGCTTTTGCAACACCTGGGTCATTGTCTTCGTGACGTAGAGGGATCTATAAGAAGATAGATCAGATAGTAGTACATAAAATATGATGTTGTTAGTTTTATAGTTAAATACACAATAAGTCTAAGTTTACTACTTCTCAAACCCAGTGGGACATTCTTTTTCATGTCTTTGTTAGAAATTCACTAAAAAATGTTCTTGTGTGTTGTTTGATTAAGTCGTCGAAAAGATATGTTAAGAAAAATGTAGTTTCAAATAAAATACGTACCTATTGATCGTACTGGCCTGGTACGTGTCGATTTCAGGATTGTTGTTAAGTAACATACCTATATCACTTTATTCACAATTTAAGTGATCAATACGAATAACCGACCGTAAACCAATCGATTTACATAGTGATTTGAACATCATGAAACTGATCACGGTGGAGAATGGGCAATCCAATTACGGTAGGGGTACGATTAAATTTCGTCTTAATGTAGTAACATCTCGAATTAATAAGAACTGAAAGTCAATGCTTTTCTGCTAATAAACCTATGCAATCAATCATTTCGATTTGTTCTTTATTTCGTACATAGTTTTTTAGCTTCTTCATATATCTTTCGATTGGATACATCCACCGGGGGCAAATAGGCCTATCGAAAATAACCTCTAGAGGTAAATGGATAACACAAGTGAATCAGAATGTCAAAGAATGAGGAGGGATATAGGAGCTCAGAGTGCATAGTATATAGATCACACTTTGCTCTGACGCTTTCAACGTTCATTCCACATCAAAGTTTGAGAGCTATTTGCTTACAGACATAAAACATAGCTCGATTAGTGGTGTTTTTGCAATGTCTGGGTGGCAATATTGTTGAAGTCTATAATAAGTAAACGTTGCATTATTTTAAATGAAGTCATGAGACTAACAAAAACTTTTTGTGCTTGAGTTGGAATCCAAACTAGTATGGTAGTTTAACTCCTTGATGAACTAACAAAACTTTTTTCTGTACTCTGGTATGAAAGAACAGCAGTTGAGCTTCGATCAATTCCCGTTTTTGTTTGTGCCAGTCCAAGTTACTAAGAAACCACCCCCAACCACAACCACTTCGAATGGCACCAACCTTCTCCAAGTACTTGTCATGCTTGGCGTTTGTCTTTAGATTTGTCATTCATTAACAAAGTGTTCAAGATACTCTCCAACACATTCTTTTCGATTTGATGACATATAATTGTGTTTTAGTGTAAGAAAAGACCAATATCAAGCTCGTAAAATAGATGTTTAGTTAGTTTGGCTCGGACAAGAATACATTGCGTTTTTATCTTCACCACCTCAAACCTCTGATGTTTACCTTTTCTCGACGTGGGAAATCTAGCAAGTTGAGTCATGATTGCATCCCGGCTAAATTCTCTAGGAGGATCTTTGTTTTTGGTTTCACCATTGAATTCAAGTGACCTCCTCTATTTATGGGGCTTCTTTAAGAATCTTATGTGGCTAACATAAGCTGTTTTAACTAACACACGCAAAAGATGGCAGTTTGTCTTTCATTATATG
Source organism: Tanacetum coccineum (assembly GCA_026074375.1). Taxonomy (NCBI): domain Eukaryota; kingdom Viridiplantae; phylum Streptophyta; class Magnoliopsida; order Asterales; family Asteraceae; genus Tanacetum; species Tanacetum coccineum. Next base: position 23,246 of record BQNB010085587.1, read on the forward strand.
CTAGGGCATGCCCTGTAAACCTTTCCTACTTCTATCCCCAAAACTCACTGCGAGCAGGGGCATAAAATTTATTGATGTTCAAAAACCATCGCTCTCATATTGAAATTCTGGGTCCGGACCATGTAGCAATGTCTATTGTCTCGAACCCTAAGCTTTGCCCATAAATCCTTTAGGCTCATCAATCAACAGGCTCAAGTAAACATCAATATCCTTGCTGGAGATTTGGACCTAGGAAAATTTAACAACGTCAGATGAAAAGACTTCTTTTTCATACATAACTACAAGGGCAGATTATATGTTGTCAGTATCACTGGCTACATGCTCTAAGACTGACTAAGGTTTCCAAATGGATTAAAACCATCAGCAGCCAACCCTAATCAAACATTTCTTGGTTCTGCAATAAAATCTGGATACTTGGTGTCAAAGTCCTTCATTGCTCTACCATAACTAGGTGTTGCATCTTACCGGTGACTGTACACTTTCCTAGTGCATGCCAAGTCATTTCCTTTGCAGTATATGACTAGACTGTACAACCGTTGCTTGTCTAGGTTGATCAGAACTAACACAACACCTTTCTTTGGAAATTTCTTCCCGGTGTGTTACTATCTTCTCCATCTACTAGGGTTATAAACCAGATATAAATGCGCCCATCTTTGTTAGCGTCGCCCCAAAAACAGAGCAATCATTTACACTAGCATGTATCGAATCATACCCTAACCTGATCGTTTTAAATGGTCTTCTTTTTTGCATAGTATGGTGATGGGGAGGGGGGTAAAAAAGGCTTTGGTTTAAAATTCCTTTAGCGGGTATTATGCGAAATGCATTTGGAAAAACTCTAGATTTCACATTGAAATAATGAATCAGTCAATTTACTTTTAACCTTAAAATAGGTAAACTTTTGACTATAAAGTCTAGTCGAGTACATATTTCACAACTGGGGTAACAGGATCTCTGTTGGCTCTACTAGAATATAACTCTTCGAACTCGTTACGTTTAGCTTGCGTCGGGGCATTACTTGTCTCACCAATATCTCCTTGAGTTGGCTCATTTTGTTCATTATTAATAGGAATATAGCTAAGATCATTAAGGTACGCTGTCATGTCACTCATTTAAGGTTGTCTTGTGTTATCTATTACTGGCGGTGGCAGAGGAAGAACCAGTTCACCGTGGTGAATCCATGTTTTATAACTTGGGTCAAACCCATACTTCAAAATAAGGTCTGATGAAAGGTGTTGATGGATACCTACTTTACTAGATGACAAAGCTTGAATGGACAATCTTTTATCTTCCGGACCTATCAACTATCCGGCTTTGCAATCATCGACCGAATTTCTTAAAAGCGGTATAAAATGTCTTTTCATGTTTTCCCCTAACTTGTCACAAACTCTATCAATTACCATTACTGTATTTAACGTCACAATTAGTTTATTATATGCAAACTTAAGTAAACATATTCAAACGAGGAATACGAGATGTTTTGTTTACCTAGTGCAAACCTATGGAAGGCAACTCCTAACCCACTCATTTGATAGATGATTCGTCTCATATATGGATATGCGTATAACCGATTTACTATTTGAGAAAATTTCGGGCAAGATTTCCCATCAACTCCAAATATGTGTTTTAAAGACATATTGTAGGTGTAAAGGAAAACACTGTCTAAATCATTTCAAATAGTAAACAATTATACGCATTTCTTATCCTAAATGAGACAAAAATTTTAAAAAGCAGTCAAATAAGGGGACTGTTCCGATATAGTTTCTAATAAATTTAATTTCGGACAGGTTTCTATAGGATGATTTAAAATCAGACGGGATTTTCCATAAATTTAATCACTAAAATCCTATAACTTTCCTAAAGGGTTGAATTAAATAAAACCAGACGCATATCCATTTATATCGAACACATTTACAATTTAAAATTCTATCTCATATGAAAAAAATATACATTTATATCAGAATAAGTTGTTGTTAAACAGCTTATCAGTGTAAAACACAAACCCAAACACTCATTGACACTGTAAAACGCACATCTAAACACTCCTTATGATGCCAAAATGATGAGCATAAGCTGCATAAGACTGTTTTAACAACAAACTTTTGTTATTACAAATATTGCCTAAAACTGTTATTTATATTTTTCGACTCTTAAGTTTTGTTAATTACAAATGTTAAAAACGTTTACAATAAAATTAAACTGTTATAAAAATTATTAAGTGTAAAAAAATTTCATTTATAAGATTCGTCGTCAATTAAGGTCATGCCCCCCGACAAACAAAATAAATATGCATGTTAGTGATCAGGAATAATTATTTTTCTCTTAATCATCACTTTTTAATTCTACAAAAGTAATTTTTTTCAAAAAACAAAAAAATACTTTGACATAATATTTTTCTAATTAAAATAAAAAGTTTTATTAAAAAAACTTGAAAATTTGAAATTCAAATTTCCCCACATAACGGAAACCTTCTAAACCAGATACATACATCTCCACAAAAAAAGCAAAAAAAAGAGACGCGAAGTTCTAGCGCTCGACCACTTCTTATAGCCTGGCGGGCCCTTATATATAAGGGACCGCCGGGACCGCCCCCAGAGAGCCGTTGGGATTCCCTGCCTATAAATATTGCTCCATTCCCAGTAGAAAAATCATTCCTTTTTGCACAAAATTTTTCAGTCTTTTCTTTCTCTTATAAATCTTCTTTTCTTTACTAAAACTCTTTGATCACTAAAATACTTAGATCTTATTTCAAAGTGATCTAAATCTCTTCTTCTCATATCTACCTCTCATTCAAGATTCACAGAAAATACACTCGTATTGGTCAAGAAAACGAATTGTGTTAAGTTAGTGATCTCTCCTCTTTTCTTCTAAGTACAAAAAACTCTATTGTATTGTTTCTTGTGTATTTTTTTTGATTCGGATATCGTTTATGGATCATTAGAGTAGTTCTTATGATGAAGGTTGGTTTGGGGTATTCGTTTGTTTGAAGTGGTAGATTGGTTCTAGCTAAGATTAAGACTCGACATTTAGCTTAGTGTGGGAAAATAATATAAGCGACCTGTAAACGGTTTTCTCCGCCTAAAGGGAGCTTGTTGACATAGTGAATCTTGAGTCGGATTACTTCGGGGGATGTGGAGTAGGGCAAGCCAAAGTGGTTGCCTTCGTTTGCCGAACCACTATAAAATCATGGTTTGGTTGTTTCTTCCTTATCTCTTTACATTTTTATTGTTGATTATGTGTTTTTGTTTAGATAGTTATGCTTGCTCATATTGTGTATTTGATTGAATCATCATAAACTAGATATATAGCATTTTTGAAAGTAAACTTTTAAAACGTGTAAACTATTCAACCCCCCCTCCTTATAGTTTCCACAATTGGTATCAGGAGCAAGGTCACCCAAGATTTTTAAAATATATTGTATTTTAAAGCTTGGATTGATCTATGGATTTTGACAAATATCTAGAAGGGCAATCTATGCAAAGACCACCACTCTTTGAAATTTGATAGTCTTTATTAATTGGAAAAATAGATTTGAGACTATGTTAAATGCCAAGATCTAGATCTTTGGCATGTTATTACCAATGGTGATTTTCAACCTATTATTGTACAAAATCCGGAAACCAAATTAGATGAGGTTATGCCTTTTGGAAAACAAACTGATGATCTCAAAAAGAGACTTGCAAAAAATAATGAAGAAAAAATGGTTATTTACAATGCTTTGCAAAGAAAAGAATATGAAGAATTTTCATTGTGTAACACGGCAAAAGGAAATTTGGAAACTTGTTAATCACCCATCAAGGGATATCCAAGTCAAAGATTAATAAGATTGACCCTTTTGGTTCAAACAATAAGAACATTCGTCATTTCTGAAGACTGAATCTATAGATAGTGCTATTGACTTAATTTAATACTATTATTAATAGTCTTTAAAGCCTTTGATGAAGGTTATTCTAGTATTAAAAATACGTAGGAAGTTTCTTTAGGAGCTCTACATCCTAAATGGAAGTTATATATTTTTACTAGTGCAAAAGGCACGGCGATTGAAGAGTCGAAAGACTTAACATCCACTATTCTTGATGAGCTCGTTGGAAACCTCAAGTCTATGAAGATGATCATCAAGAAAGATTTCTGAAAAGTCAAAGCAAAAGTTGAAAGGAAATCTCTTGAACCCTAATTAACAAAACCACACCAACATTTTTAAAGGGCTAAGAAAGAATCTTGTGATGAAGAGTGTACATATATATATACATATACATACATATATATATACATATACATACATATATATATACATATACATACATATATATATATATGTGTGTGTGTGTGTGTGTGTGTGTGTGTGTGTGTGTGTGTATGTATATATATACATATGTATATACATACATATGTATACACATACATATGTATATATGTACATATGTATATATGTATATATATATTCATATGTATATATATACATATACTATAACACCTCGTATTTTAGGTCATTGTATGACATTATGTAATTCATAATTTATTTTTAGGGTTTTACGCGTTTGCTCTTAAACCGTAAACGTTAAGTTAAATCGCGTAAACTGAAAATGATCATTCAATGTAAACGGGCATTAAACGATTTAATGTTTGTATCAAGCAAGTGTTATATGATTATTATGAGGATAATTAATGACTTTGTTCATCTTATTTTTATCGGCTACGTAAAATGCTTACGTTTCATAATAAAATACGTTTAGGCATACCCGGAAGTTCTAAAACCTAACTACGCCTAAACGAATACCCACGATTATACCCAATACTCAAAATAATCAAAAATTACATCTTATATATATATATGCCGAAATTAAGAAGATAGGACCAAGACTTTTCTTTTTATACATAATATCTAGATATTTTATAAAGGTACTCTTACACCTTTATCAACTTGACTTGTTAACCTAACTAGGGTTAGAAAGTAACCATGGTTAGGTTAGCAAGATATTTACACTATAAATAGGCATGCATGCATGAGTAAAGTTTCATACTCTTACACTTAACATAAAAATTCATTTTCTTCTCTCTTTTACAAGTCCAAAACCCACGGCCAATTTAAGCCACCAAACAAAATCCATACTTTGATTTTCTAAGTTTATACAACCCTTTGCACAACATACTTAAGGTATTCTAAGGTGTTTGCAAGCTTTGGTTCATCATTT
>BQNB010085588.1:0-28434 GCA_026074375.1 Tanacetum coccineum
GGCTCGTTTCCAGGTCTCGGGCAAATCTGAAAAGTTGTCAGGAATTTCATTTTACATCAAATTTCTTTAGGGTCCGAGCCGTGAAAACGTGGTTTAGATGGTCGTTCTTGTAAGTCAAGCCAGACCTAAAAGTCAAAGGAGGTAAATAGTTATCTTAAAAATCCGAAAATTCTCGGATGTTACACTAACCACCATATAACTCCATAAATTTAAGTACATGGTTGGTCTTTTGGGTATTCCATCATAATCCTTCCAAAAACAGTGAAAAGTTCAATCAAAGTGTTGGATATAAATATCAAAATATTTACACTTTGAAAGTTTTTCATCATCACTAAAAGCTCATCCTTAACATGTGCATCGTAATCATAGTACATGCTAAGTGTAGAGTGCATTGAGTCCATTTTATATGATCACATTTCAGTACAAGTTAGGTTCAGTTTAATCGCATTTTCTCCCCTTATCCAAAATGTTAATCCTTTGATATTTTGGATATCAATTGATTAAACGTTTGGGGACAAAATGTTACACAATATCTGTTAGGAACATTTTAATGCTCCCCCTCAAATTATAAGGGTATATAAGACAGTGTTGAGTACAATAATTTGAATTTTTTTTGAATTTACTAACAAATTCTTGAAAATTTTATACTCGAGCACACCTTATTATCACCGTTAAGTCTACACAACTTAATTACATATTTACAAGGTTATTATGTATGAGGTTTTACCTGAGATAACGATGACATCATATGATAAATCATATGGTCCTTTCCAGCAGCCGAAGGTCTCCTACGTACGATCTCCCACCAACAAATTTTTCCAGGCTCCTCATGATCCTTCTATTCCTGAGCTGTTGATCAATAGCCTGAATCATTGCTCCTGCTCTTTCCCTGTCTACATTTCTCCAAACTGTCTGTGGCAGGTACTCCATCCGGATTCGCTTCCGAATGTCATCAAGAGCATACTGAACATCGTTGAGTGTATCGTCACTAAATTTGTGGAGTTCATTAATACGCATCAATCTGTTCTTCTTGTCTTTATTCTGATATATGAAGCCTCTGGGATTGGAGTATTTGTCTTTCATTTGAGATCTTCTCTGTACGTATCCGGCTTTGTGAGGTTGAGCTTCTTTTGGTAACTTTCAACACCTAATTGAAGATCTTCCACACGCCTTTTGATGACAATACTTATTGTAAACATTCGTAATGAGACACTCAAAGCTAGACGTTCCTCAATAGTGAGATTTTTCAGCTTGCCTTGAACTAGAAGAAGCAGCATGTCTTCGATGTCTTGAAGGCAAAGTCTCTTGTAATCGCCTTCTTTGAATGTATACAGCTTGTCATCATCTCTACGGATAGTGAGCCAGTCCAAATGTTTGTAATTATGCCATTCGATGATCTTAGGCTTTGTAATAGCAATGATTCTATTCCTGGAGTAGACAATATGAGCAGATTCCCTGTTTACTGCAAATCCATAGAAATGTTGATGTTTTCACCCCCAGTGAGAGATGCCCCAGTGTGCATGTTTGTTATAGACAATCGGCACTTGACTCCACATGGTGTTTGGGACCAGGTCTTTAATCCATTTGATGTGTCCATAATCTGCAGCCTTTGTATTCGTCACTGAAGTAGCGTAAGTTCGGCTTGAGACACCACCACTTAAATATACAAGGTCGTTGTTGATGAATGATCAAAAGGTATTACTCGACGACCTCATGAATTAGGTATCAATGGTAAGGGCTTGCGCAGATCATGTGGATATTGTTGTCCTTCAGGGTTGTTCCAGTCTAGTTGATCAGTAGTCGCTTTGTAGACTTCTTTAAGGATGTATTCTAGTTCCACCAGACTCTTACACGAGCCTTTCATTAACTCGAATGTTAGACCGGCTAATAATTCTGGAGTTAGAGTATCAACTTTGAGCCGATTTAACATGAATGCTGAGAAGTCTAGAGGAGTGTTCATCAGTTCATTAAATGACTAACGAGGATCTTAATTCTGAGCCAAAGTGCTTATCCAAGGTTAAATTGGTCCATGAACAGCAGGCAAAGTCTTGTTCCAATCACGGTCGGGAGTTGGAGGTTTTGTTGGTTTTTGAAACCAATCAAGAAGCTGAGTGGTCTCATCAACATGTTAATCTTCAGTAAATCCTGTATTGAACTCCTGATGTATGGGTTCTTCCAAATCTTTGAAAGTGTGAACTTGCTCCTCTACTTGAGCAGACTTACCAGTTGATCTTGTTTTAGACTTGGCCCCTTCTTTAGATGAGCTGGTTGACTTAGATGTCTTATCCTTTAGATCACTAGTAGACTCTAGTTCTTTTCTAGTTTTCCTTCTTTTTGACCCCCGGTTTGATCTAGCGGAGGGTTCTTCATCGTCATCTTTATCATCTCGACGTATTTTAAAAGTAACAACATATCCATATGTTGCAAGGATGTCTTTGTCAATTTCATAAGCGTCAACCAATGCTTTGTAGAGAGTCTTATGTTGAACTGATATGTCGATTGATTTGTTATTCTCCATTTTATCTATGAGAATCTTCTTTAGCTCAAGTTCAAATAGGTTAGCTGCTACAGCATGGGATGTCTTAGCTTTATTGGATGAAGAAATTAGAACTTCAGCTTCAAGTTGTTCATTTACTGACTTCTCAATTCTTGGCAAAATCTTGGAGACTTGCTCCTTAACTTGTACTTTGACTTGCTCCTTGATGATTTTCTTCATATTTTCATTAATTTTATTGATGAAGTCTTGATTTTCAGCTTGAGCTTCTTCTCTAAGTCTGTCTGACTGTAGTTGAACAACTGCTTTTACAGATTTATTCATCTGGTTGGCAAGGTACTTATCAATAATACCGGTAATTGATGAAACTGCTTCAGCAAATAGGTTTGTTTGCTTGAATTCCGAGAAGTCATTTTCCAAAGATTTTACTCTATCTTCAAACTTGAATAAAGAACCAAATGTTGGAAGATTTTGTAGGGAGGTACTTGTAACAATTGTTGGTGTAGAAACCGGTGTTTGTTGCAGAGGTTGAATGAGAGGAATGGGTGGTGGAGGAAGTGTTGTAACAAATAAAGGAGGTATTTCATCATGATTAGTTATAGGAACATCTACCAGAGAAGTTTACTCGATGTTTAGATTTAGTATGGAGTCAATACCTGTATCTGGAATAGAGTTGAGCATTTTAGAAATGAAGCCTGATGATACAGAAGAACTCTAATGTTGAACTTCAGGAGTGACAATGGTTAGTATCACATGAGTGTCTTCTATGACTTGAGTAGCTTGAACATTAGTTTGTGGAGCATCGATCATTTTAGTATCTCTTCTTTCCATATTGATGTTCACGTCACTATACAATTCATTTATTTCATCCTCTTCATTTGTCTTTTCTTCATCCATCTTTTCTTTCTCAACATTGCCACCTTGAGTTACTTCATCATATGCTTCATCATCAGACCACTCTTCTTCTTTATCTTCTTCATCATGAGTGGAGAACTTGGGATGAACAAAGTTATCACCATCATTGTCTGATTCAGTCTGTTCATTATCATCATCTTGATCATCATCATCTTCATTATCAGCATTGTGATCATCATCTTTACTCATGCTTACTTCATCATCATCGTCCTCATCACTAGACTTCCAAGAAATCTGCTCATCTTCAGAGCCATATGTAGGTACATTAGGAACCCCTAGTGAAACACCAGTTCCTTTATTTGCACATGATCCACTGGCGTGAGAGCTGTGGAATTGTGTCTTGCTTCTTTTAGTGATAAGTTTCATTTGGTCAGCCTCAGACAATGCTATTTCTGATAGAGTCTCTAATCCTTGAGCTGGTAGCTTCTTCTTTCCTGATTTAGCCACCTTAGTTGTAGCTTTGTGTCTTTTACCTAGAGAAGCTTTAGGAGATTGATCATTCTTCTCCTTGGTAGATCGCCGTACATACTTTGGTTTTAGAATTACCTTTCTAGTAGCAAAATCATAGTAAGTCTTATACGCATCTGACTCCTTCATTGCTTGATTGGTTAGAGTATCAGGAAATATGGCACCGTACTTTTGATTAGTTTCATGCTTAGGGATGAATCTCATTGTGGTGAGAATAAGGTCATCTTTAGCCATGTGTCAGTCCACCTTGTTTCTTCGTGGAATTGATTGATCTTTTGACATGAAGTGGTTGATAATAACTTTGGTGAATCTTAGATAGTACATGTCTTTGTTTTTCTTTGCCTCTTTGTTTTCGATTTGATAGACTAAGTTATGGAGATCGTTATAACTCCTTAGATCGTTTATAACTCGAGATTGTTTAGCTCTCATCTAGATTAACATAACAAAGTTCATAACATATTATAATGCGAAATTAAACAATTAAGAACAATGATATTGTAACAGGTTTTAACCAACATTCCAGCCACTAAAATATTTTGATCAAGATAATACGGTTACATCAACAAACTATAACAAGAATCATAAGATTCTTTAGGCTACACCACTTATGCTAGCATCTACTTATTGTTGTACAACTACAAAACTAACTCTAAACCCTAGACACCTTTTTAGGATGATACTAAGACACACACACACCTTTAGGTGTTACATCTTTCTCTGTGTTATCATTTCTAATGCCTGGACTTCCTTTTAATAATCATAAGGTCCTAGTTTACAAGGAAACTAAATAATGATAATACTGATAAAAATCAATTAGTTATTCAATCACTATCTTTGACCGAAATGTTTCAATTCTTATGTTTTGTAGTATTCTTTGACTACAACTTTGGTCCTTTATGTTTCCAATCATGTTTTTCCCATTCGTGTTTACTTATCAACTAAAATATAATCCCAACAAAACAGCCCCTGAAGTTGATATACGAATGAAAGCTTCCCCTTAATCCATGCTATAACCACCAAGAATCACAAGATTGCCAAATCATCACTGAATCAACTCCCCTTTTTTGAGTTTAATAAGCAAGTAGGGACTAACATATGCAACTTGATCTTCACAAACTACGAAAACCAATATTACACTTCTAATCTAAGTATTCCAATGACCCAAATTGCCCTCTATTACGCACTTTAAGAAAAATGAACTTGAGCAGTAGAAACTTACACTAGCAGTAGTAACAAAGATTAGCAGTAGTAAAAACCTTCATCTTGATGTAGCATATAAATGATTAAACATTTTAACATTAAGCTTCCCCTGAAACCCATATGTTAACCATTTCTTGAATCTTCAATTCTGTAGGCTCTATGTAATGATTACTGATGAAGAAAACTAAGTATAACGAACTTGATGTAGAAGTAGAATAACCCAAACTTGTATCTTATGTCTTGCACTATAATATGATAAGAACTCATAATATTCTTCTTCGTTTTATGAGTAGACCTCGATCTCTTGATAAATCCGCATGCCTATACATGAGTCACTGAGCCAAGTGATAGTAAATACCTGTGAGTACTACAATGTATCTCCTTACATCAGGTAAAAACTAGTTTTATCAAGTCTTCATCATAAACCGTATATAACCAAACAAGTTATCTCTAAGACCAAAAGATATAATAAGAACACGCATCTGAAAAATCCACTTCATCTTTAAATAAGTGATAAACAATCTTCTTCGTAATCAATTAATCTAATAAATACGAGCCTTTAATTCAGTTAAGAACCAAAAACCAAAACACTCTTGAACCTGTGTGTGTAACAAATCAAAACACCAAACTGCCTCTGTTCTGCCAGAGATTCATCATTGTCTGAGAACCAAAATGTACTTTTGTTTGATATCGGACATAAGTAGCAGTACAAACTGCTTTGTCGGACGACTCTGGTAGTATTAAAATTCAAACCCAACAGTATTAACCATGAATGCTTAAACAGTACAAACCTTCTTCACTCGAACAATATTAATTAAAACTGTTTCTTCAAACACAATAGCAACACATACTTGCAGCATTAAAATTCATTTAGGCCCAATCACAAACCTTTAAGCCCAAATAGTAGGAGTAACAAATACGTGTATTACAAATCAATGCACAACAGTTTTAACTTACTTCTTTTGCCTTTCTTGTGCGAATAGTACCAACAGTATCTTTATTATCCATGTGAAACCAAGCAGTAAAGAGCAGCACTATATTCACCATACCATTCCTTGTACCAACGAACAGTATATTCACTCAAAGAGAAGTATTAAAATTCTTTTCCAAACAGTAGTAAGAAACAACAGCAGCACAAACTGTCATCGAACAACACTAAACTATCTTGGCAATATGAAGTTACAAATACACTTCATTATTATAACAACGTCAATATACACAAGCCATTATGTGTATATACTTAAAGCCCAAGATGTATAAACTTCATTCTTTAACAACAGATCAATATTAAAAACGTATAGTGCTAACCTTCTTTGTTCGAACAGTTGTAACAACTTTGAGCCCAAACGTGTACTTCTGTTATCAGCAGTAGTAATATTCCTTGTTCACGAAACATACACCATTATTCAGTGCCCAATCTTTCTTTATTCTTTATATCTTTTATCTTCTTAAGGAGATATACGTTTCCACCATAGGGTTTGTTAACAAAGCCCTAACACCATCGATTATTCAATCACTTGTATAAAGAAGACATCGAATCTTTTGCTGCTCCAAGGACTTTCTTATGATCGTCATTAGCACTTTAATACAACCTTGTATATCACGATCACAAAACTGTTTCACTTTATGAACATTCGGATCAGCAACACTTCTAAATCCTAAACCCTTTCAGCAAGAATGAACCACCATGAAAATTAGGGTTTAGATCTTCTTCAGGAACCTTGTTAGATCCTAGATCGAGAGTTACGAGGCTCTGATACCAATTGTAGAGATCGTTATAACTCCTTAGATCGTTTATAACTCAAGATTGTTTAGATCTCATCTAGGATTAACAATAACAAAGTTCATAACATATGTATAGAGGAATTACCATAAGAACAATGATATTGTAACAAGGTTTTACCAAACATTCCAGCCCCAATATTATTTGATCAAGATAATACGGTTACATCAACAAACTGTAACAGGAATTATAAGATTCTTGAGGCTACACCACTTATGCTAGCATCTACTTCTTGTTGTACAACTACAAAACTAACTCTAAACCCTAGGCACCTTTATTAGGGATGATGCCTAGACACACACACACACCTTTTAGTGTTTACATCTTTCTCTGTGTTATCTTTTTCTAAATTCCTGGACCTCCTTTTATAGCATAAGGGGTCCTAGGCTTACAAGGAAACTAATAATGATAATAATGATAAAATCAATTAGTTATTCAATCATTATCTTTGACCAAATCTTTCAATTCTTATGTTTTGTAGTATTCTTTGACTACAACTTTGGTCCTTCATGTTTCCATCTTGTTTCATTCGTGTTTTGTCTTATCAACTCAAAATATAATTCCCAACATAAGTCTTCCTATAGAAGGTAGACATAGTCAACATTCTTCTGGTAATACATACCCCAAATGATTTGAGCCCGAGAGATACGAAGTTGATCGAGTCCAGTTACTTTACCACTGAGACATTTGTGGATGATGGTTCCGAATGTTCTCGAAGGTTGATGTAGAGTATCAACCTTGACATCAGAGAGTGACTTTATATCTCCAGAGTAACCAAGTTGTCTTATAAAAGCCAGTATTTCCTCTTCAAATAGAGGATCTACAAATTTCTGGCCAGGAAGATTTGGGCAAATCTGGAGCATATCACTGAAAGTTTCTAGATCAAAAGAATGATTCTTTTTGTTTAGCTTGAATTTGATACATTGCTTGTGAAAGGAAACAGTAGCCTAGAATTCATGCATGTAGATGGCAGGAACACTTGCAGAGATCAAGAAGGCTTGATAAAAAGGTGTGAGAGAAAGAACATCCAAAGCAACTTGAAAAGTGGGTTCCTTGGGCTTGAATGTAGTGCTCAATCTGTAGTTGCAATTTCCAATCCTTAGACATTGTTCTCTTAGAACAAGAGCATCGTCAAGGGCTTGCTGTTGTTCTTTTATGATACTCATGATTCTGCTAAGAATGAATCAATACAGATTATATATCAACAAGGTTAGATAATACACTATAAGAACCTCTTCAGAATATGACACTTAAGGCATTCAACACATTTAGAGAACTAATCATGGAAAGGCCAAACTTAATTTGGCTTAGTTGATTAAAACATATGTAACATTTATTAGACCTGTCTAGAATCTAGTTTATTTCTAAACTAGTAGGGAGTTAATTGCCTGGCTTATTTAGTTCCAGTATTTTAAGCCAATATTAACTTGATTAGATTTCAAAGACAAACAATTTTAAATTTTCTACCTAAAACAAGTTTTAAGTTACCTCTTGATTAGATCTTAAGTGTTAATGGTATTAAGTCTTTTGTTTCCTTTAAATGTAGATATGAATCTAATTATTGAAGGTGTACTGCGAATCCGGTCAATATGAGCAACTACTCCTGCGAGTCTGTTATTACTAAAACGCGGTTCGGTCCAAACATATTGCGAGTCCGGTCAATATTGAGAACTGCGAGTCCGGTTGTTACTAAAACCGCGAGTTCGGTCTAAACAATAACTGCGAGTTCAGTCAATAGTCAAGACTGCGAGTCCGGTCAATACTAAGAACTACGAATCCGGTCACTTAAGGAAAACTGTAGTCTTCGTCATAACTGCCACTACGAGTTCGGTCATAACTAAGAACTTGCGAATGTTCGAGTTCAATCGTCAAGGACTGAGGAGTCCGGGTCAAGTACTAAGAACTCGTGCGAATCATGGTCACTTAAGGAAAACAACATGCTAGTTCAGTCATAACTGGCCACTAGGGCGAGTTTGACATTAACTCAAAACGGCGAGATCCGGTTAACACCCGGATGAGACTTGCAGAGTCCGTTAAGCCTATGGACCTGGGTCGGGTTCTATACTACCAATTGCGAAATCCGATTGAGAACCAAGTGATTTCAAACATGTATTACCTTACTTCAGATTCGAAACAAATGGAAACACAACATTCATATAAACATGTGTGGAAACAAATTGCCATAGAATCATCAAGATGTTAACACAAACGAGTATTTAGCACCATAAAATCAATTCGCACCCAAGAAAAAACATTCAAAATATGATATCAAAGCACACACATATTCAATAATACATTTAACACTTATCCTACACAAAACCCATAAACTTTTCCTACTAAAACTCAAAAATACACAATTTCGAGATTCAAAATCAAGCATATCTCACTCAATAGTTATCCCTATTAAAAACTGTTATACACGAGTCATTATCACCCTAATACGAACAAAACCCCTCAAACAATTTGCGTATTCATTCAGTTTTAATTTTGAAAATAATTTGATTTTTAGGGTTTTCGATCTTAAAACCATGTAAAAACTAAATTATTTTGAAATGTAGGATCATTAGAGAGTAGGTGTAACATTTCTCATTTTCAGGTTATTTACGACTTTAATTAATTCCATTATTTATTTTTAGAGTTTTACGCGTTCGCTTTTAATTATTATCTTATAGTTAAATCGCGTAAACTAAAAATCAACGTTCAATGTAAACGGACATCAAACAAATTAAAGTTTACATCAAGCAAGTGTTATATGATTATTAGGAGTATAATTTATAACTTTTTGTAATTTATTTTTGTTGGTTACGTAAAACGCTTACGTTTCGCAATGAATTACATTCGGAAGCTTCATACCCGAATAGCGTCACCTATAAACCTATCTATACTCTAAACACAACATACTCACCACCTTTTATACCCAATACAAGCCCGAGAAATTCTTTCATTTAATTAATGTTCTACTATCACATAAGGCCGGAATATGAAAGGTTTACACAAGAAATAAATACAAAACACCCCACTAACTCTTCCATTTGCAAGATGTAACTATTACACACTAGAAACCATGTTTAACCCCAATTACTCCATAAATGGGCTGTCATGGCGGTACCCAAAAGCCTCATTTCAGCCATGGGTATTGGCCATAGGAGGAGGAGAGGTCTTTTGACTTGTCCTTCAACCCACCAACATCCCATGGTTTCCCTTTTTAGTGGTTTTAAGGTTTCCTAGTTACTATATAAGGAAGGTCATATGTAAACTAGCTCATATTCTCTCATGCAAGTAAATCAAAGCACACAAACTCTCTCCATCTTACTCAAAACCCACGACTCAAAATAGTGAGCTAGGGTTTCATATATCTTTTGATTTCTAAAGTAGTCCAAGCCTACAAGCACTCATACATAAAGGTTATTCTAAGGTTACTCAAGTGATAACAAAAGCCTTGGATTTCGGGTTAACAAGATTATCAAGAAAAACAAATCTAGGGTTTCTTGATTAGAGTTTTTTGATTTTAGAACTTGGTTAGGGTTATATCATGTGTTCATCATCCCTACTCATCTTATATAAAAGGTCTATTTAAAGAATTCAATATACATTTATTCATTACTTTTATGTACATAATTGTTATAATATGTTAGCTCACTCACCTAAAGTTGTATTTTTGAGTGTTATATATCAGGTAATTTAGAAACCTTACTAAATTCAAATTTTTATGTTGTATGTAGTAAAATGACCTTGAAATAAAGGGACATTATGCTTAGTTTTAAAAGTGTTAAATCAAATAAGTAAATGATTACAAAAAAAGGTGGTTGAAAGTTTATTTACAGAAACTTATGTTAACAAAAGATACAAGACAAATGAATTTTCAATTTGAAACAAGTGTATGTGACAAATAGGGACTTAGTATATTATGATAAATGGTCAGAAAACTTGGTAAAATAAAGGCGTGCAAAGTTCCTAAATAACAGTAATTTATAAAACTTGCTTTTATTAAAATCAAAAACCCCTAAATAACTTTTATAAACCTACTATTGCAATTCGACATTTTAACTTACTTACAATTTTATGTTTTTTAAAATAGTACTCCTCACAAGGATCCGCGAGCATGTTAAGGAACTTGAAAAACGGATTTATATCATGAAAAAGATATTGACAATTTAACAAGTTTACCGTTAACTAACCGAATAAAAGATGATTTTATAAAAGATTTTAATTAAATACATTACCTACTGTTTCGAGATCTAGATTATAAAAATAAATTATTTTATAAACATAGTACTCTCATGACGAATCCAAGGACATATAAGAAACTCGGAACCTGAATTAAAAGAACAAGGTTACTTAATTAATTAATTTATATATAACTAATTTATATAAACAACAGTTTTTATAACTGTTATTAATATAAATGCTACTGTTCTAACAGAGGGTTTAAATTTGTATAAATATGATATTTTGTATAGCATTTCTTAATACGAAGCGTGGACATAAGAAACGTATAAATCAGAGTTAAAATGATAAAGATATGAGGTTTTAAAATCACGTGCACTATTTTTACTTTTATACATTTTTTTTATAAAACAAATAAATTAATAATGAAGTATCATTATATAATTCAATAAAAACATTTAATCATATATGTCAGGAAATATTGTAACTTCATAGTTACTCCTGGTAGATATAGTCATTACTACTGGTAGCATATTAGTTACTCCTGATAGATATAGTCATTACTACTGGTAGCATATTAGTTACTCATGATAGAGTAATATTGTCATTAGTACAGGTAGTATAATAATGGTTACTACTGGTAATGTTATAGTTAGTCCGGGTAGTACAAATGTAATAGTTAGTTAGGATATGCATGTTTTACAAATGGTACATTAGTAAACGTGGAAAAGTAATATTTTCTTTACGGATACAAATACACATACTTTTATTTAACAAAGCACGAGTTTTTGTTTTTTAATTATTCATTTAAACTTTAAAGAATTTAATAAAAATATTAGGTGTGGTGTAACTATAATGACATGTGAAATGGGTTTTATTTATAAAGAAATACATTATACTTATACGACCAATAATTAATTTAGGTTTTCATTCAATAATGCCGAGACCTACGATTCACATTAGTTTAGATTTAGATAATCAATCATTCTCTTACGGTGAGTTCATAGCCCCGCTTTTATACAATTATATTGTTTTACAACTTTAGGGTGAGAAACATACATCGTTTTACATTTGGACGCAAGTACCCTTTTTAAACAGTCTTACGAGTTGGCCAAAGTAGCAAAACCCACTATTGCCCACTACATGAACGTCCAATTCTTGATTTAGCAGAGCGCGAATTGTTTAATATAGATCTATTTTAAGGATATGACATCCCCGTTCGGGTGAGTAGCGCTCATCAGTTTCGAATGTACTGAAACAACGAATGTATACATGTCGGAACAATTTGGATGTTGCGGGTTTGAACATCTACACGGGCACATTATGTGCATTAATTTGCATACATAGATGTCGAGCTTCGGTGTCATGAGCTTAGTGCACTTCGTAATTACTTTTGAGATATTGTATGTGTTACATGTCTTACATTGGAAATCTTGTGGTCCTATTTTATACATTTATTAAACCTGTGAATTCACCAACTTTATGTTGACGTTTTAAAGCATGTTTTTCTCAGGTCAATAAGGTACCCGATAACAAGGATAACATTGTGGGTCACCATTTTGGAGTCCATACTTTTAAAGATTTGGGTGCATTACATTTTGGGAATATTTGTTATGTCTTAAAATCTTTACTTTTCATGGATGAACAATTTAAGCTTCGGGATATTGTAACAAACAAGTTTATTTAATCCAATGTATCCATTTTAAAAACGCTCATATAGAGGTCGTTCTCATATCTTGTGCTATTGATCTATGAAGTAACACTCTCCAACCCATATTCCGCTGCGACCCATTTTGGGGGTGTTACAGATTGGCATCAAGAGCCTAGGTTATAGAGAACCAGGTCAAATTTTTTTACTTGGACTATAACCATTTTCAAACATTGCATCATACAAAAGTTTTTCACGAGACACATACACTATTGAATTGCATTAGTTGGTTATGCTATATGCTTTCATGATCTGTATACATGTTTATATTATACTACATATATACTATGCTGGTCTTATAGAATATACTTATATAAGTTTATTTATCTTTCTGCAGTCATGCTTCTGCATCATTCCCCGCTGTTCACCCTATACCGTTGTGTACACTTGACGTCGAACCAGGAGAGTCCCCTTTTAGGGACCGATGAGGAGATATCTGATGGAGGTTCTCCACGAGTCATCGTATATGGATACGATGGACATCCCATGCAGCCAGTAGCCCCACCATCTCCCGATTACGTGCCCGGTCCTGAGCACCCACCATCACCCGTCGAGATACCATATATACCGGAGCCTGAGCACCTTGAGTACTTAGTACCTTCAGAGGATGAGGCACCCATGGAGGACCAGCCTCTACCCATTGATGCCTCACTCGCAGCCCTAAATCGGGCTACGTGCTGATTCTGGACCCATGAGGAGATCCGAGAGGACTCTAGAGGAGCATGCTGACTACCCTGCATGACGGAGGGATAGGAGATGATGGAGCCCTCCCAATGATGACCGTGATGATATACTGAGATGATATGAGGAGGACCTTTTCGAGGAAACAGGAGAGGATGACGAGAAGTAGGAGGAGCACCTAGCATCCGGCCGACTCATCTGCTATAAACCAATTGTGGACCCTGTTTACCCTCAGCTAGGGATACAAGGAGGTATTTGAGCCTAGTGAGTCTGCCACCTGACTCCAGATCATCTTCGATTAAGGTCCCCTTTGCCAGACACAATTTCCGTAGGGCAACAGGAAGACTGCAGACCCTGACCCACCGAGTCAGCATCCATGGAGGCACGCATTGCTGGTATTGCCGGCCTGCAGCACCTACACCACCACTACCTTGTTTGCATATCCACCATTACCCTTACCAACCACCACTCGCTACTAACCACTACTGATGCCTAGGGGCACCATTAGGCGTAAGGGCAACTGGGATTCGGATGATAACACAGTTGCAACTGCATTTACTACCCTTATCACGTTGCTCCCTCGTCAGACCTCTACTTCCCACACAAGACTGCTGAACCCTAGGCCTGAGATGCCGCCTTCAGAAGAGAGCTTGTTTACACTACTCTCCCTCCTGGATGCGCGATCGGGGGAGAGCCTCAGCAGCTAGGTGCCTTCATAGCGAGACAGCCAGGTGCTACTCTAGAGGCCGACCCACTTAGATGAGATTGTTATGCCATGAGGAGATAGCACCGACCACCCTAAGAGGGGGTAAAGACAGAAAGAGACAGAGCTTGATCTACTGTTTAGGCAAGGACTGAGGAGTTTCAGTGGCGATTGAGAGCATATGATGACCGAGCTTACTTAGAGCCCGAGTCAGCACAACAATTTCAAGAAATACCATACCACCTCAGCCTACACAGCTTTGGCTTTTGCATCGAGAGGGCTGGTATAGCCTATAGCCATGGCTAGGTTCTAGAGGAGAGGGGGCATGCAGCCAAAGAGGCACATGGTTAGGACTCTAGAGGCACAGGTTGGCCACGTATTCTTATGACCACATCACTTCAGACTCAGTTGATACAACCTTGGACATATTGAGACACTAAGAGGCAGAGACCCATATAGCCCCAAGGATCGGACCAGCTGAGGTCTGCAGCAGCTGTTAGTCATGTAATCCCAGTTTGTAGCTAGTCTCTGTATAAGCCTATTTAGTTTTATCTGGTTACTTTTTCCAACTAATAGGGCTGTAGGATTAATTGTTTTCTACTTTTTTAGCTATCATTGTATGGCGTGTTAAGTATTATGGGTGATCCCCAGCTAACACCGCCTTAGGTCCATATTTTCACTTTTGTATCTCATTGTACTGAACATGTTGTAATCAGGGCCATCATGTATGATTATCGATGTTGTGTTGTATCGGTTATAGTTGCGATTTATTTAATGCGTCATCTCTATTCGATTCACTTCAGTTGATATATTTCACTAGTAAGGATTGTATCTCATTTTATTATTATGCATATGTCCTGTTGCGTTTATGATTATGTGAAATCTGACGTGTATTATATTCCTTGTGATTTTTGAAGAAAATGCCACCAAAAAGAAGAACGACACAAGGCAAACACCTGGCCCACTAATAACAACCGCTCCTACCACAACTGAGTTACTAGATGCCCAACTCCAAGCTTTAATTGATTAAGTGTGTGGCTCATTGGTGCTGCTAATCTTAGCAGAACACGATGCAAGCAGGAGCATAGACTACGAATAACAGCCATGTATCAGAGGAACCGGCGGAGAAGGCAAGTGCCTACGACAACCGAGAAATCGCACTCTACACAGGACTTCTTTGAAGTGCCAGCCTAAGAAATTTCAAAGGCACTGAATGAGTCCGTGTGGCCCTGACCTAATGGTGGAAAAAGATATGGAATCCTTTTTCCTATCCAACAATTGAGTACTATTACAAGTCCCACGCGATTAACAGTGTTATGGCTATCTTTGCTCTCTAAGGAAGTTACCTTGACGAGTGCGTGAAACCCCACGTAAGGCCTGTCGGCAAGAGGTTGTATATGCAATCGCTATGGACGCTTTGAAAAGCGATGATAACAATTAAATACTGCCCAGAGGGCGAGATTCAAAAAAGCTGAAATTCAGAGTACTGGGAACTTAAAGGTAAGAGGTACATATCTGTTGCTTACACCAACGTTCCAAGAGTTGGCACTCATGCGTATAGAATTGTTCCCTGAGGAATCAACTAGGTGAAAGGTATGTCGGTGGTCCTTCCCGACATTGATTACATGTAGTGTTAAGGCATCAAAGCTCATCAATGCAAGAGGCAATTGAATTTGCCTAACTGAATGATGGACAAAAAGATGCTCACTGCAACTGAACGTCAAGCAGAGAATAAGAGGAAATTTAAAGATACTTCAAGGAACAACCAAAACCAACAACAACCGTTCAAAAGAAATAATGTGGCACGGGCTTACACTGCTGGGCCTGGAGATAAGAAGCCTTATGGAGGAACCAAACCTCTATGTACCAAGTTCAATTATCACCACGATGGGACGTGTACTCAAAAGTGCACTGAACATGCAAAGAGATTTCCACTCCGGCCCGTACTGAAAAGTCGACCTACTGGTAACAAACCACAAATTAACAACAAAAAATAGCAACCAGAGAACCCCAAGGGACAAACTCATGAGTATCACTTGCTTTGTGTAGAGGAGTTCAAGGGTCCACTTCAGGAGTGACTCCCCAAGCTAAGAATGGACAATCAAGGAAATTCAGACCGGGAATGGGAATGTTGTAGCAAGAGCTATATGTTGATGGGCTCTGAAGGAACTAACCCGAACTCTAAATGTTGTCACCGGTAAAGTCGTTCCTCCTCAAAAAATCCGTTATCGACTGTCCTATTGTTATTTGATACGGGTGTCGATAGAAGTTTCATATCTACACCACATTTAGTTTCCTTTGATGGAAATCATCCCAACTACACTAACCCATAGTTATGACGACGAGATTTTAGCCGACGCTAAGAATACATGGTTTAATACACTTATACGGGGTGCAACTTCTAAAAACTATTCTCAAATCATGCCATTTCAACCATTGACCTGTTGCCCCTACAGATGGGTAGTTTTTGACATCATTATCGGTATCCGACAGTAAAAAAATTATCACGGAACCTCCAACCGGTTTAGGCTAAAATCTCATGCCGTAATCGATTTGTGATGAAAACTCGTTCGTGTTCCCTTTGGAGACAATATTTTAACTTTTCATGGTGAACAACTAAGCAACAAACGTCAACATCCCGAATCAACATCATCTCGTCGCACGCAAACACACAAAAAGTATAGGTTAAAAAGATGTCCCTAATCTTTTCTTGGCACATGTACCGAACGCAACAAAATGGCGGACCGACAAGTCGAAGGATAAGCAAGCGACCTGATGACCGTCCAATGTTCAAGACTTTCTCGAAGTTTTTCCCGAGGACTTACCGGGTATTCCACCAATCCGCCAAGTGGAATTTCAAATCGATTTGATACTTGGTGCTGCGCCAGTAGCACGGGCACCTTATCGACTGGCGCCCGTCCCAAACATAAAAGAATTGTCAGAACCCAACTAAAATAACTTCCTGACAAAGGTTTTTAATAATGACTCCAGTTTCCTCACCTTGGGGAGCTCTGGTCTTGTTTGTCAAGAAGAAGGATGGATCATTCCAGGTGTGCATTGATTACTAGGAATTGAATAAGCTGACAGTGAAGAACCGTTATCCGCTTCCCATGATTGATGATTATGTTTCGAAGTCAACAACACATGGTTCGCGTATCTACACACAATATCGACCTATTCCAAGGGTTATCATCAAATCTAAGGGTTCGTGAAGAAGGATATCCCAAGACCGCATCAAACCGACATGGACATTATGAATTTCAATTATGCCATTTGGTTTGACTAACGCACCTACTGTATTCTATGGTATCCTCATGAATCAGGGTGGGCAAAATCCATATCTGCATTAAATTCTGATTGTCCTTTATTGTTTTTTGAGTATATACCTGATATACCGTCGAAGAACAAGCACGAGCATGTCAAGCCCTCAAGTTATCTTGGAAGTTGCTTAAGAAGGAGTAGTTTGTAATGCCAAATTCCTAAAGGGCGAATTTTCGGATTCCTTAAAAAGTACGTTCCTTGGTCACGTGCTGTACAGTCCAGGTATTCACGTGGATCCCGCCAAGATTGAATCCGTTAAAGATTGGGCATCTCCTCTTCTGCAACGGAGATAACCGTCAATCTTTTTTTTTATTTTAAAAAAAGCCCCCCCCTAAAAAAACAACAGGTCTAGCTACTAGATCGAATTCATTTGAAGGATTCGCCAAAGATCGCCAAGCCAATGACCAACTCAACTCAAAAGAAGGTCTAGGTTTGATTGGAGGTGCCAAGTAGAGACCAGCTTTTCCCAATTGATAAACATAAGTTTGTGTAGCGCACCAATTTCTAGCTTACCCGAATGAAATGAAGACTATATCGCTTACTGGTGATGCTAATCAATCAAAGGTTGGGCGCGGTGCTAATGCAGAGAGAAAAGGTGATTGCTTTTATGCATCACGACAACTAAAGCCTTCATGAGAAAAAAGTCAGAACTGACTCTGACGCCATTAGAGGCAATTCGTCAAAGTTAACATGAATTGTTTTTACTATCACTCTTGTTCTCTTGTTCAATACCCTGTAAGCTCTTGACTGAGTAGAATACCCTACAAAGATACATGCATCACCTTTTTCCTTCATTTTTTCAAGATTTTCACCATCTTTGACGATGTAGCAAAGAGAGCCAAAAATGTAAAAAAACTTAACAGATGGTTTTCGGCCATTGATGATGTGGTAAGGTGTTTTCTCATGTCGAGGCATTACGAGTGAACGGTTTTGAGTAAAACATGATGTGGCAATTGCTTCAGCCCAAAAGTACAAAGGAACTTTAGCGGCGCTTAGCATTGTTCGAACAGCCTCAACAAGAGTACGGTTCAGTCTTTCGACAACGGCGTTTTGTTCAAGTGTTCGAGTAGTTGACGTTTGGTGTTCAATCCCTTCTTAAGAAAAGTATGCATGAAGAGTTTTATTCAAAAATTCAGTGCCTTTGTCAGTTTGAACGGTTCTTACTTGAGCATGAAGTCCTCTTTGAACGAGTCTGAGGAAATCAATGAGAACATCAGGAGTTTCGTCTTTGGACCTTAAAAAGTGAGTCCAAATGTATCTGGAGTAGTCATCAACAATTACAAGAACATATTTCTTTCCATTAATACTATCTACCTGCATGGGACCAGATAAGTCCATGTGTAGAAGTTGTAACCGTCTTTTGGAACTCGAGGTAGTCTTTGTGTGAAAATACTTTCTTTTGGCTTTCCCCAATTCACAAGAAGAACAAATATAATCTTTGATAAATTTCAATTTTGGAAGGCCAGTCACAATATCTTTCTTCGAAAGCCAGTTGATGGGGTCAAAGTTTAGATGTGAGAGACGACGATGCCATAACCATGCTTGTGATGATGTAGCTTTAGCCATTAAGCAAATTGGATTAGAAGTGGATGTTTCTTGAAGAGTGATGGAATATAGATCTGTGCCACTAGAGCCTGTGAGAAGATCATTTTACCTTCAAATCACAGATGTAACATGTAGACTTCTAAAAAGCAACTTCTAAATCCGCATCGCAGAATTGACGAATGGAGAATAAATTGTGATTTAGCCCTTCGACGTAATAAACCCTTTTGATAGTTATAGTTCCTTGAACCAGATTTCCATAACCAAGAATCGATGTAATTTGATCATTTCCAAACTTCACCGTACCTAGAAATTTCTCCATAAAATTGCTTAGGAGCTTGAGATTTACGTCATGCGCTTTGAGCACCCAGAGTCGACGATGAATAGAATTATCTCTACGAGCTACAAAAGAATTAGAAGACAATGGAGTAATGGACAGAGTGGAATGCCTAGGAGTCATAGGTTCCAAAATATTAGCAGTTCTAGATGTATTTCCTAGAGGAATACTAACATTTGCGTTGACATTTCCTATTAGGGACTTAAGTTTCCATTTGTATCCGGATAGTGTAAACTTAGGGTACCACCAACTGCATGTCTTACTAACTTGCTCATATAGCTTCCTAATTATGCTTCTAAGTTTCTTGACAGTGGATAGTGGATTCTGCAGCAACTATTCTCTTAAAGGGGATGTTACAGTAGATTGGTTCACAGTTCGTTTGGGTTCTCTAGTACTAATAGGCACAGCCATAGGCATTTTAGTCCTAGAATTCACGCCATTAATATAATGAAGAACACACATATCATGATTTTCATTCAACACACATTTTCCATAAGTAACACAAACAAAGTTTATATTCGAGGTCTTAGCATTCAAACTGTCATTACACGCAGTTACAAACGTTTTATTATTAGAAAACTTAAAATTCCTATGGTGGTCTTATACTTGTTGTTTCTTCCCTTCACTATTGTTATGCAAGACTCTATCTTTCAATTAATTGCTCTTAAGTTGTGGTCTGCTAACACTAGTAGTGGAAATTACTCCTGTAGAGAAAGACACGCATTTGTTAGTTTTTCTAATGTCTTGAGACAACTGTGGTGTTCTAGTTTGATTAGGCTTTGTGTGCACTTTATACATTCCTGGAGCAATCATATTTGTGTTTATTTAAATGACTTCACATTCTGAGGCAAAATTTGTGCAGTGACTGGCTTTGAAAAATCATTGGACACATTATTTGTGGTAACTGACTTTGACTTTGAAAAATCTGTCTTTGCAAGAGAATCTAAAAAAAGTAGCCGGTTTACCTAAAACTGATTGTCTTTGACTTTTAAAAGCATTCGATTGTCGAATAACCAATGGTTTTTCAAACTTAGTTTCCACAGATTTTCCTTTCATCTTTTCAATGAGTTTCTTTAGCTCACTTATTGAAATTCCTTTGTCTTGTAATTGATCTTTCAAGTCTTAAATTTCAAAATATTGTTCACGTTCTTTCAGAAATACTTTTGACTGATTTTCTTTGAAAGCTTTTTCATTTTTTATCTGTTCCTGACATTGTTATAAAGCAAGTTCAAGATTGATAGCATGTTGTTGAAGTGCTTCAAAACTCTTTGACGTTATATTACTTTTTAAAAGCTCTTTTTCAAGACATTCACATTTGACAACTTGGTCCACATAATCACATTGTAAATCAGTGAATTCATCGAGAGTAGTATACACTCCAAGTATAGCATTCATGTGATCAGCATAATAATATTCCCTCGAAAGTCGATCGATTTCATTCAGAAACTGTGTTTTTTGAATTTCTAGTTGAGATTTGAGAGAGTCTACTTCATGTTCAAGAGAATTAGAGTATCTCAAATCGGCAACCATTTCCTCTTTCAAACATAAGTAAAAAATTTCTAAATCAGCATTGATTCTTCAAATTTGGGGACAAAAATTTCCTTCAATTGTATTTTGAATAAATGGATATATGTGACCAAAATATGTTATTTTAGCGTGTATGTTTTTTTTGCAACGTTCCACTCCATCAAAAATCGTGTCAACACTACTTTTAATTTTGAAAAGTTCTTTAGAGCTTTTACACTTTTGATCCCACGGAATGGATTCATCCATCCTTTTTTCTAATAAAGTTGTTTGTTTATTAAAAGACTCTTTTGAATTTTCATTCTTGAAAGGTGTATGACTCATTTTTTACCCTTCAAAAATATATTCTGTTCAACGACTAGACATTTCAACGTTGTAGGACGAACAAATCATAAAGATTATTCAAGTTTTTATAATCAAAAGGTTTGATTAAATCACTTAATTTTGATCGACTTTCTTGCGCAAGACGAATCATTTCGTCAGATTCAGGAAGCAAGATTATCATTATAGCAACCTATATCATATAGACGAGGATTCACTCTTTGAGCTTTCTTGAGGAACTCAGTTTTTACAAAACTCGTTTTACAATTATGATTAAGCATATTCATAGTTTGAAATGATTGACCATTTTTGTAAACAATATCATCCAAAACTTTGATTTTATTTTCTAAAGCAATAACTTTTTCAAGTTCTTTGTCTTCACGACTTTTGTGAAACTTTTTCTTAGCCTCTTTTTCTTGTGACATTATGGAGATGGTTTCTTGATGTCTAACATGCTCCTTTTTCATTTCTGAAAACATTTGATTTAAATCGTTTATCTTTCGAGTATATTTATTAAATGACTTTTCAAATTCCATTTTATATAACATTAAATCCCCTTTAGTTTTTGCACAATCAATTGCCACCTTTGATGAATAATTCACATCATGATACCTATCAAGTTCAGCTTGGAACTTCTTAAGGTCTTTGAACATCAACTGATTAGTCTTTGACAGTTCATTGTTTGCTTCTTAAAATGGTTATTGATGATTTTAAATTTTTATTTTTTGGCTTTTGAGAATCCTCAATTTCACCTTTTAATTTATCAACTAAAGCTTTGTTTGATGTTTCCAAAAATTTGTTACGATTTTTGCTGTCATTAATTTCACATTTTAGTTTCATAATTAAAGAAGCAAGTAAATCACGTTCTTTAGCAAGGTCATCATTATCATCCTGGTCATCCTGTTCTCTATCACAACTCATATCCAATGAATCAATGATTATGTTATGTTCATCTTGTTTAACCGGATATGTGTCATTAACAGATTCAGGTTGCTCAGGATGTTTACTTTCAATGGCAAACACATTATAATTATCTTTATTAATTTGTACCTTTTTTCAATGGCTTTACATCAAAGATTGTTCCAGAATGTCGCAAACATCTAGAGTAACTTCTTGAATCTGTGCCATGTACATATAATGTGCTTCTAATTCCTGATCTTCAGGTTCATCATCATTGTCATCCCGCCAGTCAGCTTGCTCTGCATTTAACTGAAATACAGCTTCCTCTTGCTTACACAATAGCATTTTCTCCTTGTCATAAGCTGCATCATTTACCCATTTCAGTTTCTGACATTCCCTTGCTACATGCCCATATTCCTTGCAATTATAACACTGAATCCCAGACTGATACACCACCTGTATACCTACATTCTCCCTATCCCCAGCAACTTTAAGTGCCCTCTGATTATTAGAGAATTATCCTGATTAGCTCTACTGGTGTTTGCTGAAGTTATGAGGTTGTTGTTGGTAGGTTTGTAGATTTTCTTGAATGATAGAGAAATTAAAGCTATGAGTTTATCAATCTCCTTCTCCTTTGATAATGCATCATCTTCAATAACCATATCAGGTTCTTGATCATAAGTTGGTATAGGAGAGTTGATAATTGCTTTACCTCTGTTTCTGGTAGCAGCTGGTTGTGATCTGGTTGAGGAATTTTAGATGGCAGTGATTAGATGTTTTGAGATGGTAACACTGGTTTTTTTGAACAACAATTCAGAGTGGACTAGTAGTATGTGCTAGTACTTTCAGCTCTTAATCCTCGTTGACTTCATCATGGTGTTGCTTCAGATTCAGACTTATAGCATCATAGTAAACACATAAACATTTTTGCATCTTTACAAACTCATAATCAACACATGATAACATAAACGAGCATTTAGCACCAAAAATTCAATTCCCACCCAAGAACAAACATAAAAGATATTGATTTCAAAGCACATTTATATTCAAGAATGCATTTACTCATCCTACACAAAACCTACAAACCTTTCCTACTAAAACTCAAAAACATACAATTTCGACATTCAAAATTAAGCAAATCATACGCATAAGTTATCTTCAACAAAAACTGCTATGAACGAAACATCACCACCCTAAGAGGAACAAAACCCCTCAATCAATTTCAGATTTCAGTTACTTTTGATTTCTATAAACCCTAAATCAATTTTTAGGGTTTTAGAGGTCAAAAACAAGATTCAAGCTAATTGGATTGAGAAATAAGTCGTTTAGGGTGTTGGGAACGTTTTGCTATATATACCTTAAGCACGAAATTGACTAGAAATTAAGTTGGAGGAGATGACGATTCGAGTGAAGGTTTTAGAGAGAAAAAAATGTTTAAGTGTTGTGTTTATGTGTGTGAAAAAACGAGGAAGGGTGTTTGTGCATAAGAAAAAATTTATTTTGTGCACAAATGCCCCCTCAACTTTGAAATCCTTTACACTTTTCATTTATAAGTTATTTTAGGCATTTTAAGAAAACACATTGGCACAAATAGTCCCTGTAGTTTTAACTAGCATACCTAACAACTTAAATTTGCACATATTCTCTCTAAAGGAATAAACAAATAACATTTAAGGCACACATAAGCTAAACTTAATTAACTTTCCTTAACAATGATATTCTGTTATTTATTAAAAACCTTTATTCCTTTTATCAAATGACTTTCTGAAGAAGATATTTAACATTTTCTCCCCCTCAAACAATGACCCGTTTTCTATTTAAAGAGCTGTAGTCGTTATTTGAGAAGTCAAATGTCTTTGAAAAGCATTTTCTGATGACTTAATGTTTTATTTTTAAAAATCAAACACCATGAAATAAGATTTCTCTTATTTTAACACATAAGTGCACTGACACATACACTTATGGTATATAGAAAGCACGGGTTGTGTTGCAAAGTAAACACAAGCCTTTGCATGGTCATAAAGTAGACCATACCTGAGAATAAATTCTTGTTAAGAGGTCAAGTTTTCTTTTTGAAATACTTGCCTTTAAGATGATGGCCGGGTTGCTATCTGAAATAATAGCAAGCCATTTTTTGGCATGTTTTGAAAGCTTTTGAACTTCTGCTCGAACTTCATTTACAGCCTCGTATCATTATTAAATGACATTTCTAAGACCATAAATGTTATCGATTTTTAGAAGAAATGCCATTATTACCTCTTTTTATATTTGTTGGGATTGGAAGACTTTTTGAAGCTGTTTGGAAGTTACTGCTGCTAAGCATAACTTAGTGTTGTTAGTGATATTAGTGAAAAATATGCTAAGTAGTTAGTACTGCCAGTTACTACTGCTAGTATATATTACTACTGCTAATGGAAGTTAAGACTGCTCAGAGACACAGAAGAAATACTACTAAGTAGTTAATACTGCTAGTATAAAAGTTACTACTGTTAGTGTAACTTAGTACTGCTAGTATATGTTAGTACTGCTAGTATATGTTAGTACTGCTTGGGTAAAGTTACAACTGTTAGCATAAAGTTAGTACTGCTAGTGTAACTTAGTACTGCTGATGAAGAATGAAGAAAATATTCAAAGTAGTTACTACTGCTTGTACATAGTTGGTGCTGCTGGTATAAAAGTTAATGTTGCTGGTTACAACTGTTGAAAGATTACAACTGCTAGAAGAGTTTCTACTGTCAGAAGGATAAAGACAAAAGAAAGGATAAAGATGAAGATTGTTTATCAATATTACTTACGGGATAAGTATGAGATATTTTGTAAAAGATTCGTATAAGTTATTTGTTTAAAAGATCATGATAACTTAGGAAAATATTGTAAGCCTGTTAGGACTACTTGGTGTATAAAAGGAGGTCCTAGGGTATAGATTTCTATGTACCAAAATCGTATCAAATCATATCAAAGTTCATAGAGTTTTTCATAGCTTCAAGGTTTTGTAAAGAGTGTTCATTTTATATTGAGGCTGAAAGTTTAGTAAACTGTTTGTTATTGATCTTGTTTATTACTGTTTCATTGTAATTCTTCTTAGTATCATTGACTAGATTCCGCATAGCCTGTGATATTCACAATCAAAGTTTCTACCATAGTTGTGTTAGATTTATCTTGCATAACTATACCTTATACAAACTAAGGGATTAAAGATCTATTCTATTGGGATCAACAAGTGGTATTAGAGCTTTTGAGAAGCTTTGAATAAGAAGAAACTTTACTACATACAAGATCTACTTCTTCAAGAAGCAATGGATACTCAATCTACTCAATCCATCAAGCTACCCATACTTCAACCTGGTGAGTATGATCTCTAGAAGATGAGGATGGAGCAGTACCTACAGAGCATTAATTACACTCTATGGGAGATCGTAGAAAATGGTAATGTACCTATAGTAACAAAAACTATTGATGGTAAGGAGACTGTTATCCCTCCTACAAGTGTTGAAGAGAAAGCACAAAGAAAGGCAGAATTAAAGGCAAGAAGCACTTTGTTGATGGCCTTACCTAATGAGCATCAATTAAAGTTCAACTCCTACAAGGATGCTAAGACACTGATGCAGGCAATTGAGAACATATTTAGAGGTAATGCTGCTACAAAGAAAACTCAGAAAAATCTTTTGAAGCAGCAATATGAAAACTTTACTGCATCCAGCACAGAAGTGATTGAGCAAACCTATGAAAGGCTTCAAAAGCTAATTAGTCAACTGGAGATGCATGGTGAAGTTATCTCTCAAGAAGACATCAATCAGAAGTTCTTGAGAAGTCTGTCACAAGAATGGACTATGCATACTATTGTGTGGAGGAACAAACCAGAGATTGAGACATTGAGTTTGGATGACCTCTTCAACAACCTAAAGGCTTATGAATCAGAGGTCAAGGGGACATCTAGCTCAACCACAAACTCACACAATGTAGCCTTTCTGTCCTCTAGCAGCACTAACAGTGCAACTAGAGCAGTTAATACTGCTCAGGGTGTTAATACTGCTAGCACTCAGGGTGTTGTTGATAGCTCAACAACTGTTGAAAATTTGAGTGATGCTGTGATTTATTCCTTCTTTGCTAGCCAACCAAGTATTCCACAGCTTGATAATGAAGATCTACAACAAATCCATCCTGATGATCTAGAAGAGATGGATTTGAGGTGGAACATTGCTATGCTGACTATGAGGGCAAGAAGATTCCTGAAGAATACTGGAAGGAAGCTGGATATGGCCAACAAAGAAAGAATTGGGTTTGACAAGTCCAAGGTGGAGTGTTTTAACTGCCATAAGAGAGGACACTTTGCAAGGGAATGCAGGGCACCCAGGAATCAAGACAGCAGAAACAAGGAGCCTACAAGAAGGACTGTGCCAGTTGAGGAAACTACTTCAAATGCCTTAGTATCTCAGTGTGATGGCTTTGGCTATGACTGGAGTGACCAAGCAGAAGAAGGTCCAACTAATTTTTCTCTTATGGCTTATTCTTTAACAAGTTCAACTTCTTCTACACACTCTGAGGTATCTAATGACTCAAATTGTTATTCATCTTGTCTAGAATGTGTAAAAGATCTAAAAGAACAAAACGAATAATTAGTTAAAGACTTAAGAACAACTAGGATAAGTGTTGTCTCTTATAAAACTGGTTTAGAATCTATAGAAGCTAGAGTGTTAGTCTTTAAGAAAAATGAGTCTGTGTATGAGGAAGATATAAAACTCTTAAAACGTGAAACCTATTTAAGAGATTTAGATATTAAAGAGCTTAAAAGGAAGTTAGATTTGGCTACAAAAGAAAAAGATGAGGTTCAACTTACAGTACAAAAATTTGAAAATTCATCAAAAAGCCTAAGTGAACTTCTAGACAGACAGATAATGGATAAGTGTAAAACAGGATTAGGGTATAATGCTGTCTCACCTCCCTATAGTGGGAATTTTATGCCACCAAAATATGATTTAGTTTATCCTAGTCTAGATGATCTTTTTGATGTGAATGAGTCTGTTATTGAGTTTGTAGTTGAAAAGCCTACTATTGAGACTAATGAACCTAAGAATGCTAGGAAAGAAGATGGAGCCCCAATTATTAAGGAATGGGTGTTTGAAAGTGAGGAAGAAGATGTGCCTAAGATTAAAACTGTTGAGATGTTTAATAAACCTAGTTTTGCTAAGATAAACTTTGCTAAGTCTACTAAGCAAGTAAAATCTTCTAGGAACACATCAGTTGATAAAAATAAGCAAAACAAACCTAGTCGTAAAGGAAACAAGATAATTTGGAACCAACAGATGTCTCAAAAAATAGGGAATGATTTTGAGATGTTCAACAAAGCTTGTCATGTGTGTGGTAGTTTTGAACATTTAAGGAAAGCTTGTAATAACTGGTATAATGATGGAAGTTTTGCAAAACCATTTTGGACCAATATTCAAAGGGTGAACAAACAGAATTTTTCTAAATTAACTCACCCCAGTCCAAAAAGGAACATGGTTCCAAAAATAGTCTTAACTAGGTCTATCCCAATTTCACTTAATGTTGCTAGACCAGCTAATATTGTTCAACTAAGAATAGCAGTGAATAATGCAAGACCCATGAAAAATGTTAATAATAATGCATATTTAACTACTAGAAGGCCTTTTAGCAAATAACAACAGCTAATAACAATAATTTTAATAAGAGGGTTAATACTGTTAATGATAAAAATGTTAATGCTGCTAGGCCAAATGCAGTAGTTAATACTGCTAGGCCAAAAGCAATTCTTAGTGTTGTTAAGGGAAACAAGGGAAATGCTCTTAAGGCCTCAGCATGTTGGGTTTGGAGACCAAAGCACAAAGTTTTAGACCATTTCTCCAGAAACAATGGTGCATCAATGTCCTTTAAAAGATTTGACTATGTTGATGCACAAGACAGATCCAAGTTAGTAATGGCTTAGGTTCCCAAAAGAAACTAATTTTCCTACCATTATGTGCATGGCAATCCACAACAAGATTTGAAGGATAAATAAGTGATTAACAGTGGATGCTCTAGGCACATGACAGGAAACAGATCCTATCTTACAGATTATGAAGAAATTGATGGAGGATTTGTTGCCTTTGGAGGAAATTCCAAAGGAGGGAAAATTACTGGGAAAGGTAAAATAAGAACTGGTAAATTGGACTTTGAAGTTGTGTATTTTGTAAAGGAACTAAAGTTTAACCTTTTCAGTGTCTCACAAATGTGTGACAAGAAGAATAGTGTTCTTTTTACTAATACTGCATGTGTTGTTCTGTCTCCAGATTTTAAGTTAACTGATGAAAGTCATGTTTTGCTTAAAGTTCCTAGAAAGGATAACATGTACAGTGTTGATTTAAAGAATGTT
>BQNB010085589.1:5014-24569 GCA_026074375.1 Tanacetum coccineum
GTTTCAAAATCTCACCATGGGTTGTGTCTTGTGATGTAGAACAATGACTAACACTCGTTCCAGGATGACCCCTGCCGCAATTGAAGAAATGATCAACCAACGTGTGGACGCAGCTCTAGAGGCTCGTTAGGTTAACTGAGATCTTGGACTCGGGAATGGGAATGACAATGAAGGAGGAAATGGTAATGGAAATGGTACTGGAAATGGAAACAATGGAGGCGAAGACGACGACGGTAATGAGAATCGTAATGTGAATGGAAGAGGCGATAGGCCTGGTGCTCGTGAACGTACTTACCAGGATTTCATGAAATGTCAACCACTGAGCTTTAAAGGAACAGAAGGAGTGGTTGGGTTGATAAGATGGAGTGAAAAGATGGAAACTGTGTTTCACATCATCAACTATCCGGAAAGATATCAGGTGAAGTATGTTACATGCACTTTACTCGACAATGCATTCACCTGGTGGAATTCTTACAAGAGAACCATCAAAACTGATGCTGCATATGCTTTATCATGAAGAGAGTTGTTGAAGCGGATGACTGAAGTGTACTGCCCGAGAAATAAGATCCAAAAGATGGAAACCGAGTTGTGGAGTTTGTCGGTGAAGAACAATGACATGGCTACTTACACTCAAAGGTTCCAAAAACTTACCATGATGTGTACCAAAATGGTCCCCGAGGAGGAAGATCAGGTGGAGAAATTCATTGGAGGTCTTCCCGATAATATCCAAGGAAATGTGATTGTTGTAGAACCCACAAGACTACAAGATGTTGTTCGAATTGCCAACCACTTGATGGATAAAAAGTTGAAGGGCTATGCTGTAAGAAACGCAGAGAACAAGAGGAGATTGAACAACAACTATAGAAACAACCGTGGGCAACAACCACCCCACAAACGACAGAATACTGGAGGTCAGAATGTTGCTAGAGCCTATATGGCTGGTAACAATGAGAAGAATGGTTATGAAGGAACACTTCCTTTCTGCAATAAGTGTAAGCTACACCACGAAGGACAGTGTACTGCTAAGTGTCGTAACTGTAAGAGGATTGGACATCTGGCCAGGGATTGCAGATCTGTTGTGACTGTACCTACTCAAGGAACTCCAGGGCCGAATCAGGGAGTTATTACGTGTTTTGAGTGTGGTGCACAAGGACATTACCGGAAGGATTGTCCCAAAGTCAAGAACCAAAACCGTGGGAACAAAGCAAGAGTTCCTGATGCAAGAGGCAAAGCATATGTCCTAGGAGGAGGTGACGCAAACCCGGGTTCCAACACTGTCACGGGTACGTTCCTTCTCAACGATCATCATGCTTATATGTTATTTGATTCGGGTGCCGATAGAAGTTTCGTATCAAATACTTTTAGTGCATTGCTAGATATCATACCCTATGCCTTAGACGTTAGTTACGCTGTCGAGCTAGCTGACGGAAGAACTTCAAAAACCAACACTGTGCTTAGAGGCTGTACATTAGGATTGTTAGGACATCCATTTAATATCGACCTGATACCTATAGAATTGGGTAGTTTCGACGTTATCATCGTCATGGATTGGTTAGCAAAGAATCATGCAGTGATTGTCTGTGACGAGAAGATAGTGCGTATTCCTTACGGAAACGAAATTCTGATCGTTCAAGGAGACAAAAGTGACAAGGAGAAGAAATCAACGTTGAGCATTATATCATGTGAAAAGGCCCAGAAGTATATGGAGAAAGGTTGTCAACTATTTCTGGCACAGGTTACGGTGAAAGAAAACAAAGACAATTGGAAGGAGAAGCGACTCGAAGACGTGCCAACTGTATGGGACTTTCCGGAAGTCTTTCCTGAAGACTTACCTGGATTACCACTGATACGACAAGTTGAATTCCAAATCGACTTAGTCCTAGGTGCTGCACCTGTAGCTCGAGCCCCGTATAGATTAGCACCGTTAGAAATGGAAGAATTGTCTGCTCAACTACAAGAACTTTCTGACAAAGGATTTATAAGACCAAGTTCCTCACCCTGGGCATCCAAGTTGGCAATCCCAAACTTTTCAAAGACAAATTCGATGGCTGTGATGATTTTTAAAGAAGCACAAAGAAGATTAATGGCTGAGATGACTTTGGGAAACCTCTCACACAACAAAAACACCTTTGGTTTGCTCTCACAAAAGAAACACAGTTGGAAGATCCAAGAATTGAAGCTTTCTAGTATAAATAGGACTCCTTGTAATTTAGAAAAGGATGATTAAGTAGTGTTTTTTTATCTAGTTTTCAGCTTATGTTATTTTTATCCTTATGCACATTGTCAATTTAAGCAATGTACTCTTTTTAAAAGTTAATGAAAAGTTTGGAGGTATTTTAAGTTAAATGTTATGTCTTAATATTATGTCTTTTTAAAAGTCTGTGTTTTACACGAATATTTAGTTGTTTTTAATTAAGGGCCATTGTATCAAGTTTTTAAGTTTCTAATAAAAGTTAAATAATAATTATATTTTTTAAAAAAGCTTTTATTTAAAAAGTAAAGCTTTAATTAATAATTTTTTATTTTATTTTTTTTTTTTTATTTTAATTAAAATATCTTTTTAAGTTATATTCCTGAGCTTATATTGCATTTTCTTTATTTTGTATCGAAAAGTTCAAAAATACAAAAATTCCTGTCTAAAGCAATGGAGAATGTATGTTAAGGATGGCTTTGGTTTTTTGAGTCTCTATGGGAGGCATTAGGTGTTGAATGATTGTATGTGTGGATTACTTGAATTCAGTTAGAGAAAGCTACCAAGGAATTGTAAGATCCTGCTAATTCATTTTTCTTAAATTCTACTGTAGCATTGACTTAAATAGAGCTTATTCTGTTTTTTTTTTGCATGCCTTATTGTACTTGTTTACTGCTTAGTTTGTCTTATTTTTATTTGTTTCTTGTCATTTGAACCTTCATATTTGTTTTAATTTCTTGTTTTATAGTTCTTTTAAATTCTGTCCTTAACAAGCTCATAAATGCTTAATTCTTGTCCTGCATATAAACTGCTTATCTCTGTGTTTTTATATGACCAATAGGTTCATATCAAGCTATTTGATATCTGGTATTGAGGGTTTGTTCAATAAAAATCAGTCTATCAAGCTCTAAATTTCCAATTCAGAACTTAAAGGGGTGTTTGGGTTAAGACCCAAAATGGGTCAAAATGGTTAGTATTTTGGTTTGGGTCACTATGCCTGTTTCAACTAGCTAAATTTAGGTCTAATAGTTAGTCTTAATAAGTTTTTATAGTTTAAACTTCATTAGTTAAGATTAAGTTAGCTATGGTTTAAGTCTGCCATATTTGTAATAACCAGATTTGTTGTTTTTGATCACTAGGTTAAAATTGATATATGTCCACATTTTCATGTCCGTTTTAAGTGTTATGGTGCTATAGGATTTAGTCAAGAGTGCCTGCAGTTGTTGTTTTTGGTTTAACATTGCTCTGTCAAAAATCACCCTTCAATTTCATAAGTCACTTTTTAATCTAAAGATTAGATAGGTTAGAATAAGTTCTAGATTCTGAAAATGCAAGCAAAAGTTCATTAGGTACCAAGCTCAATCAGTTTGAGCTTGCTTTTAAGTTTGAAGCTTATTTAGATAGCTGTTTTTAGGCCTGCAAATTTACTTTTAGCTTGTTGATAAAACCAAAAAGATTGCATGATGAGTATGTTAGGCTATTTTACAAGCCTATTTCTTGGCTTATATGCTTTGCAAACCTCCTTGTATTTGCTGATTTCATAAGGCTATTGCTAGTCTTAAGCTCTTATGGCCAAACTTAGCCTTTCTGTAGCACTTAATTTTTCAGGCTATATAAATAAACAAAAAAGGACCTTTGGGGTTGTATTTGGCTCAAAAAGGCTCCCCTGGTGCAAAAGCCTATTTTCTCAGCCTTTTTAACTGCTTATTTGCTTTTCATTCTCTTGGTGTTTTGCATTTTTAGAAAGCTTATAGGCTAAGCTTTAAGCCCTTGCAAGCACAACCATTAAGACCCACTCTAAGGGCACTTAAAATTATGCCTACAAAAAAGTGTTGGTCCTCACGGCTGTTTGGCACTTGCCTAGAGTTTATGCATTTTGGCTTAATTGATTATATTGAACTTTTCTTTTGTGTTTTTACTTACTTAATATTTGCCTATAGGTGCTTATTAGGTTTGGTTAGATAGTAGTCTTTGCTTGTTTTCATTTTCATTAAGCTTAAGTGTGCTAAAATCCAAAAAAGAAAAGGTCTCTTTAAGCTTTTGTCATTTAAGCAATTCTTGTATTAAATTAGTTTTTTCAGTTGATTCATCAAGTTTTGTAAAAATCCCAGTTGTACAATAAAAGTGCTTTATATTTGTGTGTTTAACAAGTCCTAAAAGAAAATTTTTGCCAAAAATAAAAACTATAAAACGGGGAAAGTGGATAATGAAGTCATAGGGTGAGCTCTTAGGCTGAACCCCTGACCTCAACACTCACCCCATTTCATTCCATCACACACCAATACGTTGCACTCCTGGGTCTTTTGCGCTTAATGGATCGCCCAATAGTGGTTAAATATTTTTAACCCACTTTTTGGCCCAATAAGCTATAAGTGTTTGATTTTTCACAGTTTATTACAATATAAGCTGTGACCCATTTCATTTTTCATGAACTCTTATAATCCTCTAGTAATTTTTGTAATTTTTTAGATTTTTATTTAAGATTTTTTTATAAACGTTTTTAGTAGTTTTTTTAATTTATATTTCTGATTTAAAACTTAAAAAATTCATAAAAAATAAAATAATAATCAGAAAAATATAAATCTTTTTTTTTTAAATTTTCTTTTTTTCATATAGTATCTAGGAAAAATATAAATGTTTTCGTAGGGTCATTTTTGGAAAAGTTTTTTTTTAAAGAACGGGATTCATTTCCGTTTTCGTTTCTTCGCGTTTTTAGCTCAAATCACCTCCGTTTTTTAATCTAGTTTTTTTTAATCTTTCTTTTTAGTCATTTAGAGCTTATTAAAAGTGAAAAATAGATTTTAGGATTAAAATTTGAGATTTTAGGTTTTTAACTCGCGTTTTTAGGGTTCCGTTATCATTATTAGGTTTAAATCACTTTCTTGTTATAGTTCTTAGGTTTTTCTTAATCGTTTTTGCATTTTTAATTATTTGATGATAGAAAAACCAATCATACCCTCGTTCCATTCAACATCGCATTATCCAATTCGTCATTTCGACTTTTAAATTTGCACTCCTCGTTGCGACTTAACGAACCAGGGAAATCGCAAACTTTCTGCGTACCTTATTATATTTTATTTTGTGAATTCTTAACCAATCCTTAGCTAAGGGTATTTGGTTGATTGTTTGCCTATAGTATATATATATACTATTGAATGAATCAATTTTTGGCGCCGTTGCCGGGGAGGCTGTGAAACGATTATCGTAACGTTTGACAATTTGTGTTTGAATTTGTGAATATTTCTTCTATTTTTATAAAAATATAAAAAAATACAAAAATATTTTTCATTTTCTTTTATTAGTATAATTATCATATAAAAACAAAAAAAAATTGTCCATAAAAAGAAATAATAAATAAATTCACCAAGTTGGTAAAAGAATACCAACATATAATACTTTCCATTGAAGTATTATCCATCAATAAGTTCCCAAACAAAGGTTTCAAAAGCTTGCCATTTGTGTCACTTACGAGGTACGGCTCATCTTGAAAAGTTAAACAAGCTATAAAGTGGGTATAAGGCGGGTTATTCCGAGGAACTACGACCCAAAAGGAGAAAGGTTCTTAAAAGTACCGTGCTTTCCTTCTCCTCCGCTCACCTGTGCGTTTATCTTTTTAAGAGCTACCGTGAAGTAAGTCGATTATTTGGTTGAAGTTGTCCTATCTCGTTGTCCGTTAAAATAAATTGT
This sequence comes from Tanacetum coccineum, assembly GCA_026074375.1. Lineage (NCBI taxonomy): Eukaryota > Viridiplantae > Streptophyta > Magnoliopsida > Asterales > Asteraceae > Tanacetum > Tanacetum coccineum. The sequence goes on from BQNB010085589.1 coordinate 10,893, forward strand.
GAATAGATTATTTAAAAACCAAAAAATTAGTATAAATTTTCTTCATTTAGTGCTTGCACACTCGTTCTCAATCTCGTAGACATAGACAACAACAAGTCCCGCAGACTTCTGTTGAACCATTTGATCTTGAGAAACCAAATAATAAGCAAGAACCTCCCAATCCTCCCGTAGTTACGATGGCCGATAATCGTACTATGGCGGAAATGCTCCAAGCACCCACCGAGGGTTATGAGGATGCAATCGTTGTTCCCGCAATCACCGCGGACAATTTTGAGCTCAAGCATAGTTTGCTAACTCTTGTTCAAAATAAACAATTTTTTGGACATGACAAGGAGGACCCGCATGCTCACATTCGATATTTTAACAAGATCACTTCTACGATGAAGTTCCCAAACGTCCTGAGTACGTCGGTTAAGCTTATGCTTTTCCCATTTTCCCTCGAGGGGGCATCCCAGATTTGGCTTGAAAAAGAACCCCCTCGATCGATTTTAACTTGGGATGATCTTGTTTTGAAATTCATCAACCAATTTTTTCCTCCCTCCAAGACGACAAATCTTCGTAACGAAATCACGAGGTTTCAACAAAGATTTGACGAATCGTTTTATGAAGCATGGGACAGATTCAATGATCTTCTTCGGGCATGCCCGCATCATGGGTTTTCAGAATTGCATCAACTCGATACATTCTATAATGCCTTGAACTCGAATGATCAAGATTCATTAAACTCTGCTGCGGGTGGTAACTTTCTGGATTAAATGCATCGAGAATGGCTAAAAATCATCGAGAGCAAGTCCAAAGTTCGTCAATCACGAAGCAAGGCCATTGTTTCCAAAGTGAGTACGAACTCTTCTACCCCAGCAGTTTCATCCGATGTTGCTGAACTTAAAGATATGGTTAGAGCATTGATTCTCGATAAGAAAAACCAAACTCCAGCTCCCGCTCCTGTAAAAGCGGTCGAGCAAAGTTGTTTAACTTGTGGGGGTGGTCATTCTTACCAAAATTATCCAGCCACCGATGGCAACGGTTATCGTGACAATATTCAAGAGTACGTGTCACAAGCCGCCGCAGTTAACTACAACCAAGGGAATGCTAGTTACCGACCTCGGATGGTTGCAAACCAAATTCGACCTCCTGGTTTTCCTCCTGTGTAAAACCATCAAAACAACCAAAATCGGGGGAACAATTTTAACCAAAATCGGGGTAATAATTTCAATCAAGGACAAGGTTACCAACCCCAGATTAATCAACCCCTGACTTTTCAAGCTCCAAGCTCCCGCTTTAGCTCCTCCAGCACCAGGTGTGTCTAAGTCCGATTTTGATAACTAGGTCAAAGCTAATGACGCGGTTATGCAAAATATGCAAAATCAAATGGCAAATATAACAGACCTGATCACTAAATTCGTAAATAGTAATATCGCTTCTACTTCGGGCTCGGGTTCTCTTCCAAGCAACACCATTGCTAACCCGAAAGGTGATGTAAAAGCAATCACTACCCTGGACCTCAAATTCCACCTCCGATTTCTTCTCTTCCTAAGGAGGTGGAAAACGAACCCGAGGTGACAAAGGATTCAGTGCAACCAAGCACCGAAAACATCCAACCTCCGGCGGTCCAAACTAATGACCAAATTGGTGAGCCCGTTGTTGTTTCAAAGACTAAACCAACATTTGCATTATCCTTCAAGGTCCAACAAAGAAAAGCTCTGTGAAAAAAGACAATCTTCAGCTTCAGAAATTTAATGGAGATTTATTCGAATCTCATTTCCGGCTAAGGTTTCGCGGGACGCTCTACAGATACGACATGCCTAAATTAGCACCAATGTTTAGAAAACTCCTCAATAACAAAGATAAGATACTTGAGTTGACCAAGACACCGGTGAATGAGAATTGCTCGGCGGTTATCCTCAAAAAGTTTCCCGAAAAACTTGGAGACCCCGGTAGATTTCTTATACCGTGTGATTTTCCGGAGATGAATGAATGCTTGGCCTTGGCCGATCTCGGTGCAAGCATCAACCTAATGCCTCTCTCCATTTGGAAAGAGCTAAATCTCCCAGATTTGACCAAGACCCGAATGATACTTGAACTTGCCGACCGAACGATTTCTACTCCAACCGGCATCGCCGAGGATGTTTTCGTGAAAGTTGGAACGTTCTTCTTTCTGGCCGATTTCGTGGTCGTTGATTACGTCGCCGATCCTCGGGTTCCCCTAATTCTAGGGAGACCTTTCTTGAGAATGGCACGTGCCTTGATAGATGTTCACGGTGAACAAATGACCCTTAGACATGATGACCAATCCGTGACCTTCAAAGTTGGTGATACTAAAACTTTCTCCTACAATATCATTGAATCGGTTAACCGAGTCGATGTTATTGACATTGCTTGTGAAGAATATGTTCAAGAAGTACTTGAAATTTTTGAAAGTGGCAATCCCACTTCCCCTTCGGACCTTATGATCGATTCTCGCTCTCCATCTTTCACTCCCTTTGGAGGAAGTGATTTTCTAATGGAAGAGATCGATGCATTTCTTGAACACGATGATTCAATACCACCGGGTGTTGACGACATCTATGATTCTGAGGGAGATACTTTTTACATTGAGGAATTATTAAGTGTGATCAATAGTGACCCAAATCTCCCTCCATTACCAGTTTGTGAAATTAATGTGCCTGAAAAGATTAAATCTTCATGTGAAAATCCTCCTGACCTAGAACTCAACAGACTATTACCATCCTTCTTGAAGTATGCAATTTCCGGAGGATATGACAGATTTAACCCGTCATAATCGCTAAAAACTTAAAAGATGAGGATAAAACCGCCCTGATCAAGGTTCTTAAGTCACATAAACATGCCATAGCTTGGAAGATTTCTGATATTAAAGGGATAGATCCACAGTTTTGCACCCATAATATTTTGATGGAGGAAAATGCCAAACCCGTAGTTCATCATCAGAGAAGGGTTAACCCCAAAATCCATGAGGTTATTAAGCAAGAAGTTATCAAACTTCTTAATGCCGGGTTAATTTACCCTATCTCTGACAGTCCCTGGGTGAGGCCGGTTCATTGTGTCCCTAAGAAGGGAGGCATAACCGTGGTAAAAAAAATGAAGAAAATGAGTTAATACCCACTAGGTTGGTTACGGGATGGCGAGTTTACATCGACTACCAAAAACTCAATGATGCAACTCGTAAAGACCATTTCCCTTTACCATTCATGGATCAGATGCTTGAAAGATTAGCCAAAAATGAGTACTATTGCTTTTTGGACAGATTCTCAGGCTATTTTCAGATCCCGATCGACCCACTTGATCAAGAAAAGACTACCTTCACCTGTCCTTACGGGACATTTGCCTATCGTCGCATGCCTTTTGGTTTATGCAATGCACCGGGCATGTTCCAAAGGTGTATGGTTACAATTTTTCACGATATGATTGAGAAAACTATGAAAGTCTTCATGGATGATTTCTCGGTCTTTGGTGATTCTTTCTCCTCCTGCCTTTCCCATTTAGACAAAATGCTCCAAAGGTGTGAAGACACCAATCTTGTGCTAAATTAGGAAAAGTGCCACTTTATGGTTAAGGAAGGCATAGTCCTTGGCCATAAGATTTCTAAGACCGGGATTGAGGTTGATAAGGCAAAAGTTGATGTCATTGCAAAATTGCCTCATCCCACTACCGTGAAGGGTATTCGGAGTTTTCTCGGTCATGCCGGTTTCTACCGACGATTTATTCAGGATTTTTCCAAAATCGCCCGGCCTATGACCCACCTCCTTGAAAAAGAAACTCCGTTTATCTTCTCGAAGGAATGCATTGAAGCATTTGAGACCCTTAAGATGAAGTTAACCCAGGCTCCAATTCTAGTTGCCCCCGATTGGGACTTGCCCTTTGAAATCATGTGCGATGCAAGTGATTTTGCTGTTGGGGCAGTCCTGGGGCAACGTAAGACCAAGCACTTCCAGCTGATACACTATGCAAGCAAAACCATGACCGAAGCTCAAGCACATTACACTACAACGGAAAAAGAATTACTTGCCGTAGTGTATGCTTTCGAGAAATTCCGGCCATATCTTGTCTTGTCCAAAAGCATAGTGTATACGGACCATTCGGCTCTCAAGTATTTGCTTGCTAAGCAAGATGCTAAGCCAAGATTGCTCCGGTGGATTTTGCTGCTCCAAGAATTTGATGTTGTCATCCGAGATAAAAAAGGAGCAAAAAATCTCGCCGCCGACCACCTTTCTAGACTTGAGAATCCCCATAAAAGTGAGCTCGAGAAAAAGGAAATTACGGAAACATTTCCTCTCGAGACACTTGGGATGGTTACTTTTCGTGGTGATGATAATGCCCCATGGTTGCCGATTTGCAAACCACCAGGCAGGGAGTTATTGTGATCACGGGTAGGTTGGTCCCCAGCAGAAAAACAAGTTTTTCAAAGACGTCAAACACTACTTTTGGGACGACCCCTTCTTGTTTAAAATATGTGCGGATCAAGTGATCCGACGGTGTGTGCACGGCAAGGAAGCTCTCTAAATCCTCAAAGCTTGCCACAATGGACCCACGGGGGGACATCATGGTGCAAATCTCACCGCCAAAAAGGTCTTTGATGCCGGTTTCTTCTGGCCCACGATTTACAAAGATGCCCACGAGTTGGTTAAAAACTGCGACTCGTGCCAGCGTCAAGGAAAAATTTCACAACGTTGATGAATGCTCCAAATATCCATCCAAGTTTGTGAAATCTTTTGACGTTTGGGGCATTGACTTCATGGGGCCGCTCTCCGTCCTTCAAGAGGGAACATAAATACATACTCCGTGTCTCGTCGATTACTTGTCGAAATGGATGAAGCGAAAGTGCTCCCCACCAACGACGCCCGAGTTGTTTGCAAAATTTTCAAATCTCTCTTCGCCAAATTCGGTGCCCCTCGTGCAATCATAAGTGATCGCGAACCCATTTTTGGAATGACCAGTTTGCAAAGGTCATGCGTAAATATGGAGTCACTCATCGTCTATCCACCGCGTACACCCACCAAACAAGTGGGCAATTTGAGGTATCCAATCGTGGCTATGAAAAGAATTCCTTGAAAGGACATAGTCGAGAACCGTGCCTCTTGGTCGGACAAACTAGATGACGCACTTTGGGCCTTCTGCACAGCTTACAAAACACCCATCGGGTGTACTCCATACAAGCTAGTATACGGAAAGGCATGTCATCTACCGATTAAGCTTGAGCACAAAGCCTACTAGGCCTTGAAGCATGCAAACTTTGACCTAGTGACCGCGGGCGATCACCGGAAGGTTCAACTCAATGAGCTAAATGAACTTCGTGATCATGCCTATGAAAACTCTTTAATCTATAAAGAGAAAACAAAGAGAATCCATGAGTCCATGATCAAAAACCGCGTTTTCAACGTCGGTGATCGAGTCCTCCTCTTTAACTCTAGATTGAAAATTTTCTCGGGTAAGCTTAAGACCCGCTGGAGTGGACCATTCACCGTAACCCAAGTCTTTCCATATGACACTGTCGAGTTATCCCAAAACTCCGGGCCAAACTTCAAAGTGAATGGTCATCGTTTGAAGCACTACTTTGGAGGGGACGTACCACAATTGGTAGTCCCGGATCTCCAGACTTTCCCCATGGACCAATGAATGCGGGGATCGAGTCGAGCTTGTGACTCGGTGAACAAAAACAAGTCGCTTCGTGGGTGGCAACCCATGCTTATCTGTAGTATTTAGTAATGAATAAGTGTTTTGTGTGAGGAGGCTCGCCTCTTCCGTGTTTGTGTTGTATGTCCAGGATTTCCCGGATTGTGAAGACTCTCGTGCTCGCGGTTTTGCCCTTCATCCACAAGAGTTTCACATCCTCAGCTTCATTTTGGGAATCCAATATCCAAATCTAATCGACTAACGTTTTATCTTTTGGCACACTTAATAAACGGCCTTAGATTTACGTAGGTACCCCTTTTAAAACATCGAGGACGATGTTTAGTTCTAGTATGGGGGGAATCTTCGATTTGATTTTGCCTGCAGCCGGTTGTCACGTAATCCCGTTTTTACCACCAAAATTTTTGCAAAAATACCAAAAAAAATGAAAAAATTTAAAAATTTTCAAAAATAAAATAAGTGTTTTGTCACAGTTTGACTTTCCTAATGGGTAGAATGAGAATAAATTTTGACTCGGTCGAGCGTGTTGAGCCCTAGCTTTGTCCCTTAACCATTTAATAAACGAAAGTTTATTAGGCTAAGCATTCGCGAATCCTTTTATTAGGGATTTTAAATTTGCGAAGAACGAGAAATGATAGTGTTATTTACAAGTAGGATGCTAAACAAGGATTATTTGGAAATCTTAAAAGCTTATAAGTGTAACTTGTCGCCTTTTCTCCCCAAAGCTCTTAACCTGACTAATAAACGTGTTTAATTTTGCTTTAACTTTAAACCGACATTTTCTAAAAAGAAGCTCTTTCGAAAACGAAAATATTCATCTTAGTTCAGCTTTATACTTGAGTTTCTAAAACGAAATTTTCTCTATTACGGAAAATGTGTTGCAAAATAAAAAATAAAAAAAATAAAAAAAATGAAAAAATGAATGATGAAAAATATAAACTGTGGGCTGATAAAGGTTTACTGCATCTTGCCGGCTCACAACCGATGTTGCAGTCTTCAAAACAAAGCCTATAGTGAAATAATAAATGCCAATGTGCATTCTTAAGTATTATCAATAAGAATTCTCCGTCAGTTTACTTCATCTTGCCGGCTCACAACCGATGTTGAAGTCTTCATATAAGGCGGGGGGGCCGTCGTCAGACTAAGTCACTACATCTTGTCGGAGGCGTGGCCGATGTTGTAGTCATGTAAATGATGACGGTATTATAGTATGATTAGAGCAATAAATGACTAATAAGGAAAATTTAATGGTTAAGATTTCTTTTTCTAAACTCAAGTATAATTTTGAACTAAGAATAACTTGCTCTAAGACTTCAAAAGTTGTTGGTTGCCGTTAGTAGATTATTTCTAGGAATAATCGCACCAATGAGATCATTAAATTTTTGATTGTTTTGCCATGCTTTGAGTATTTGTTTTATTTTAGCGTAAATCTAAGAAATTTGGCCTAAAAGGGTTTAGTATCCCGCTATTACATGCGAACATTTCTCCTAGTGGGTCTCATCCTATAACCTAAGTTGAACTCGGTGGGATCTTTCGAGAATATACTGGTTTGGTGGGTGATCCCCCTAGTCTTTTCCCCAATTTCTTCAGAAATATTCGTTTATGCACATAACTATACTACTTCAAAAAACTTCAATTCTAAATTTAACTTAAAATTAAGCACAATACCAACTCTAATTGAATACTTGTTAGTAGCGAAATAGTTGACAAGTCCATAGTTTATGAGTGGTGTTAGAATCTTTACTTGTTAATAGCGGTGATTTTCATTTTTACGCTTAGTTTGGGACTAGTAAAAAATCGGAGACGATGAATTTATCCTTTTTGGACATCCATAGATTATTCTATGGGCCACATTCTTCATCTAGTAAACCCAGTGTTTGATAAAATGAGGAAGGCAAAAAACAATTGTAGTTGAGGAAAAGGAAAAATACAAAAATATTAGGGATAGTAAGTGTAAATATAAAAAATGGTGAAAACGGGACTTGTCGAAGCTATTGATTCTTTAGTTCCCCTTGACAAACACTTAGCTACTTTTCGAGGTTATTAGTCGAGGGGGATTGAGATTCTTGGTTTTCTTAAGTGTTTACTTCATAACATTGCGTGAGGACATGGCAATATCTTAGTATGGGGATTTTCCATTAAAAACGGACTTAAGTGACTAAAAACGTACTAAAAATACATTGTATTTGCATGTTTTACATTTGGATTGTGCAGGAAACGGATATTCAAGAAAAGGACAAAAACAAAGCCAAAAACGACAAAACCGAGCACGAGAATGGAAAGAGCGTGAAGAGAAGCAAAAGTCAAAACCAAAAAGTCATCAAGTCAAAGAAAATACGACTTCAGGGACTGAAGTTGTGAAATCCCTAAACTTGAACTACAAGGACTTAAAATGCAACTATGATATATAAAACTTCAAGGGCCAAAACTGCCAAACCCTAAAGTTGTATAGTCACAAGGACTTATCCTGCAAAAGCATTATATACTTTGAGGGGTTGATTCTGCCAAGTCCCATAAAACTTCACACCACAAAGGACTTACGGTGCAACAACAATTAACACCCTTGAGGGTTGATTCTGCCAAGTCCAATAAACTTCACACCACACAAGGACTTTGCATGTAAACAAGTCATACACCTTGAGGGGCCAAACTTGCCTCTTCCCCAAACCTTTCCCCTGCACTCAAAACAGAGTATATGATTTTCCCGCCCAAGCTCAAAGCCCCATTCACGGGACTCCTTCCATCCTTTTACCCTGCAACCCCAATTACACCAAGAAATAAAACCCTCACCCTCAACCCACTAAAACCCTAGTCACATGGTGCATTGCCATGTTGGCAATCCCACACATTTCAAGCACAAATCGAGGCTGTGATGGTTTTAAAAGAAGCACAAATGTGGTGGATGGCTAAGATGATTTTTTGAGATTCACCTCACACAACAAACACACTTGTGTTTTCTCTCACAAAAGAAACACAGAAGAAAGAGGACAAAGACCAAGAAGGCCAAGACTTCTTAATTTAGTTATAAATAGGTCTCATTGTAAGCCATGAAAGGATATAGTTTTTCAGCTTATGTCTTTTATCCTTATGCAATTTTAATTTTAGCAATGTACTTTTTTTAAAAAGTTAATGAAAAGTTCGAAGGTTTTTATGTTCTTAATATCTTGTTCTTAAGTTTTATATTTGTTTGATCACTTTAAAAAAGGTTTCTTAAGTTATAAAAATATCATATAAGCTGTAAAAACTTAAATGACATAAGCCTTATCATAGCTAGTAGTCATTTAAGCAACTAGTTCTCAAAATTCACCAAAAATTCGAAGAAGCAAATGGAGCAGGGTAAGCCTTACAAAGGGAAGGCATTAGGTGTGATTGTGGTACTTGAATTCAGTCAGGAAAGCTTAATGAGCTTGTAAGCTCCTTATTTTCATTTTCTTAAAAAGTTACTGTAGCATTGCTTAATTGAGCTTATTCTGCCTTATTGCTCTTGTTTACTGTTTAGTTTATCTTATTTTTATATCTGAACTTCAAGAATTGTGGTTGAATTTCAATAAGTTTATTGTTCTTTTAAAGTCTGCCTTAATTTAGCATCAAATCTGTCCATTTCTTGTTTGCTTATTGTAACTGCTTATCTCTGTGTTTTTATATGACCAACAAGCTCACATTAAGCCAAGTAATATCTGGTATTAAGGGGTTGTTTGTTTAAAATCAGTGTAATAAGTTTACAAAGACTGTTTTCATTATTAAAGGGGTGTTTGGCACAAGGCCAAAATGGGTCAGTATGGTTATTTTAATGGGTTGGGGTCACTAAGACTGATTTAACTAGCTAGATTATGGTCTAATTAGTAGCTTTAATTAGTTTTTATAGTTTAAAACTTAAAAGTTAAGTTTAATATAGCTATAGTTTAAGTCTGTGACAATTTTGTTTTCTAGTTTTGCTTATTTTGATATTAAGCTTAAGGTAGTTATAAATCCACATTTTCTTGTCCATTTTGAGTGTTATAGTGCTATAGGATTTAGTCAAGAGTGCCTGCATTTGTTGATTTTGGTTTAGCATTGCTCTGTCATAATCACTTAGCAGTTTGATAAGTCCCATGTTTAAGCTCAAAATTAGATAAGCCATAGTTGTTTTTAGGATCTGCAAATTTAAGCACAAACTCATTAGGGACCAAGCTCAATCTGTTTGAGCTTTTTAAGCTCTTGCATAAGCATACAGTAGCTCAAAATTAAGCCTGCATTTTTGGCTTTTGTCCTTTTAAAAATCAAACACTCAGTTGCTACTACATGTCTTAGGCTTTTTCATAAGCCCTTTTGAAAGCTGAATTTTGTTTCAAACCGTCATTTGAATTTGTGATCGCTTGTAGCTTATTAGCTAAGGCTTATTCAGAAAATATATGCCCTTTCTCCTCAGGATTCCATTTTCAGGCTTATAAATAAGCCTAAAAGTGCCCTTTTGGGCTGTTTAGCTAGAAAATTTGCCCTGGTGCTGAGATTGCTTATTTGTGCTTTCTTGTGTGTTTTACTTGCTTATTTCTGCTCTTAAGTGCTTATTGAGTGTATTTAGGTCCTTTGGTTTGCTTATTTTTCTATTTCTTTTGCCTAATTTGTGAATAAGCCATATAGTTTAGCTTTAAGACTTAGTGTTAAAAAGAAAAATCTGCATGACATAGCCCTTTTCATTCACTTTTTAATTGGTTAATTTGTTTTCAAAATTCCTTTAGATCATTGATTTAGACAGAATTCAACATACTCTTTAAAAGTATATAAGTCACATAGCCATAAGTTTCTTCTTCCTGTCTTAAAAATAAGCTTAAAGTCACCCCTTTGTCTGATTTGTATAAAATTTTGTATCAGATAGCTTATTAGCTTTTCTTAGCTTATTTTTCTTTCAATTTTGCTTATTTAAGGTCTGCTTTGCTTATTAGATTAGTTAAGTCTGAATTTAGCTTATTGTACCTTTCAGTTGCTTATTTAGTCATAAAAAGCCTCTTAGACTTATTTAAGCCTTTCTGTCTGATTGTTTTGCTTATTTTCGTGCTTATTTGTGATTTGTATAAAAAGTGTTTTTATTAAAAGTGCTTATTTATAAGCCCTTAAGACTTTTGTGAAAAAAAATTGGCAAAAACAAAAACGTTGGGAAAGTGGGAAGCCCCAAGTGAGCCAAGGCTCGAACTCGGGACCTCTACCACCCTCAACCAACGCTTTACACACCACACACACAACCATCTGCCCTTGGGTCTTTCACATGTTGTAACTTGCACAAACAATAAATATAAAGGCTTTTTAGCCCGTTTGCCTCATAAGCCCTTTTGGCTTATTTCCAGCTTATTGAAATAAGCTGGTTCGTCCCATTTATTTTTCATAGATTCTTTATAACTTAAGCTATTTTCTGTAATTTTTATAGATTTTTATAAAATCGTTTAGTATTTTTTATAATTTATTTAGATTAAAAACTTAAATAATTCATAATAAATTAAATATTAATCAGAAAAATATAAATCTTTTTTTAAATTTTTTCTGTTATTAGATAGAACCTAGGAAAAATAAAATTTGATTTGTAGGGTTAATTTTGTAACATTTCGATTTTTAAAGAACGGGATTGAATCTCGTTCTCGTTTTCTTCGCGTTTTAAGCCTTAAACGCTTCCGTTTTTAATCTAGTTTTTTTTATTCTTTCTTTTTAGTCATTTATAGCATATTAAAAGTAAAAAATTAATTGTAGGATTAAAATTTGAAAATTTAGGTTTTTAACTCGCGTTTTACATTCCCGTTTTAGGTTTTAAGTTATATTGCTTTCGTTTTAGGTTTTCTTTTGCTTGTTTTTGCATTTTAATTATAGTAATAGAAAAACCTATCTAAGCCTCGTCCATTCAAACATCGATTATCAATTCGTCATTCGACTTTCCATTGCACACCTCGTTGGGACTTAACGACCCGGGAAATCAAACTTCCGGATATATATCGATTCTCGTTGTGAATTTTGACTCTTTGCCTTGGTCAAGGGCAATTGGTTGGGATTTACCTTGTATTATATATATAGTATACCAAGAGATCAATGATTATGATAATTCAATATGATTATCTTGAAAAAATAATGTCCAAATCTAATATTCAGTGGCAATTCGGATTTAGATGATCAAAAAGCGAAGGTTAGTGATAAAACGGATCCAGCTAAAGAAAGGTGTGAAACTGATAACGCTTAAATTTTACATGTTTTCGGCGCTGTTATTTGTATATATTTCATCATTTCTCGTGAACTTTTGGTACTTAATAGCATGAAATATGTGCAGGTTCACTTGAAGGCATACCGAGCTCAAAAAATCCAAAATACAAGTGTTTATGCTTATTGGAAGACAAGTAGAAGATAAGAAAAGACAAAAGCCAAAAATCACAGAACTATGCCGCACATTTCTGTGTGTGTGCCGCACTTCCCAACGAATCAAATGAAGTCAGTAAATACGCTCAAGTGCGTTGGTTTTCTAAGAATGTGCGCCGCACTTCCCAGCAGCATTAATGATATTTGCACCGACTTAAGCTAAGTACGCCACACATTTTAGAATGTGCGCCGCACTTAGACCCCTTCCCAGCCTATAAATAGAGACGAAAATCAAGCCATTTAAAGCATCCCTCATATTCTTCATCACATCAATCTCTCTCAAATATCTTCACCAACACCTGAATTCGAAGACGAAGAACGAAGAACAATATCCTAGCTTTTAGAAAATAAAGGTTTAGTAAAGATCCAATACTTGTAAAGGGTGGAGTTTGATCCATTTTCCTACCCAAGCATAGTATGTTTCTTGTTTCTCTACTTTATTTTGTTATGATCTTCGTAGCCATGATAGGCTAAATCTCTCATGACTACTCGGTGATGTTAATATAATGAATAAGCGTTTGGTATAATTGCGATCTTTTTAATCTTAAGCTTATGTTGAAATCCTATCGTGTCTTATCTTATCAACTTTGATTATCAACTCTGATTATCAACTTTGATTGTATGCTTATAACGGTATAGGTCGAAAGACCCGTTGTATGTTATATGGTTTTAAAGATTTATCAACGGTCTTTATCGTTTGGTTGGAGAAATCCGTTTACGTTATTTAATAAACAAAATATATTTGATATAATAGTAACTGGATTATCTGAGAGACACATTTGATCGAGTTAATTAAATATAAGTCTTAAGTTAAACACATTAATTTGTGAAAACGTGTTTTGTCAAAAAAACCTTTTTATAAATTAAACAACCTTGAATCTAAGATCGTAATTATCACCATTGCTTAGGAATTATATGAAGCTATCCGAGTAGTCATCTTTCTCATTATTGAATTCAGCATAATTTATCTTAAAATTGTTAAAGTTTATTTTAACTACGACTATTCGAACACTAATCTAATCCATGTGGATGACCTGGTCTTACCTAAAATATTATACTACATACGTGGGTTATACTTTTACCTGTGTATTTCCATTTAATAAATTGGCAATTCTAGTCTTATAAATTTAAAGCTTTTGAAACACATCAAAGTTTTTGGCACCGTTGTTGGGGATTTAAAGCTGTTCTGTAATCAATTCTTGAAATCATTTTTTAACATTTATTTTTAAAAAGTTTCCGTACAGTTTTCTAGTAAATTGAACTAAAAAAATCATTCCATCCATCTTCTGCACTTTCCGCAATCAAACATTTTTTCCTAAAAACGTTCTCAAAATCAAAAATCTCCCTTGGATGCATACACATGCTTCCAACCCTAAACTTGTTTAACCACTCCCTAAACCTGAACGAACCCTGAATCAAAGAATTTTTTGACAAAACAGGAGAGTTCCATTCGAACAAAGAAATGAACCACCTGAACATCCAAAAGTTGTTTACGTTCTGATTCTTTATATTAGTTATTTTCATCACTTTCTTGATATTCTTGAAAATCATAATCCAATGGATGATGAACTCATGTGGGCTGCCGACCGTGTTGTTGCTCCGACTCTTGGTTCTGTAATCACCATTCCTGAAACCGCAAACGAATTTGCTATTAAAGGT